>CAKLIZ010000531.1:69109-84903 GCA_922035795.1 Oreochromis mossambicus
TTCTCAAACTTATGAATAAGTATTCTTAATCTGCTTCGTGAGCCACCATTTTCTTTATTGCCGCTCGTGCCGTTCAACATAACACACACCCACTTCCGTAAACAACACACTCCCGTTTGCCACTACGGCAAACCACAAAGGACAATAAGCACGGAGTGCAAACATTATAAACAATACAACATCTCCTTCTTTTTTTTTAAATGTCTGCCAGTGACACAGCTGGTATGCATTTCAAAATAGAACATCCTGAACATGAGGATAAGGAACAGTTTGTTCAACACTGTCATGTGTAAAATTACTGCGGCATAAGACTAACAACAACAATGCAACACGGGATATGCACTCATTAGTACATCAACATTTGACATGTGTATTTTATTTTTTTTTCTTTAGAGCAGCGATCCGCCTACACCCTTTACAATCACAGGTCAAGAATGACCCTTGGTTTGACCACTCGTCCTGATCTGGTAGTCAGTGCAGGGCTAGTGTCCATGGTTGGTGTCTTAGTGTCTCTAAATGGCGACAGGGGCTCTGCTTGTTGTTGAGCTGTGCTATCTGGCTGGGTTACCAGATCGGATGGCGGTGCTGAAGGTGCCGGTGACGCCTTGGCGCCTCTCAGGTGCCGTCGGTTGCGCCATATAGTCTGTCCCTCGCCAGTGCGGATCAGGAAAGAGCGGGCAGTCTCTGCAGGTCGGATGATGACAGCCGGCTTCCAGCTTCCGGACTCGTGCTGAAAGCGAATGTGGTCCCCCTGCTGCAGCCTCGGTAGTGGTGTGGCGCTGCGATTGTTGTATTGCCTCTGATACTCTTGTCTTTCCATCCATGTTTTTTATACGACCGTCTGGCTTATGATGCGAGGTGACAGCTGGTATCCAGTGATGGGAATCACTGAGCGCAGACGTCGACTCATGAGGAGCTGCACGGGTGACCTGAAGCCGTCGACTGGCGTGTTCCTTTGCTCCAATAGAGACAGGTAGGGATCTACTCCCTGAGCATGAGCTTTATCCAGAACGATTTGGCCGTTTTGACTGTTCTTTCAGCAAGGCCGCCCTTTGTGGGTACAAAGGGCTTGAGGTCATGTGGACAAAGTCCCATGTGACTGCAAAATCCTTGAACTCTCGAGAGCTGTACTGTGGGCCGTTATCTGAGAGCTTTTTGACGACGGACCCTGCAGTGGTAGAGAATAGCCTTTCAACCTCAAAGTAGCGGCTGTAATAGTCCACAACTACTAAGTAGTCCCGTCCACGCCATGTGAAGAGATCTGAGGCCACGGCCTGCCATGGTCTCTCAGGAATCTGGTGTGGAATGAGAGGTTCTTTGGGGTTCGCTGCGCGCCTCTCCTGACATATGGAACAGTTTTCCACTGTGGCAGTTATGTCCTTGCCCATGCCTGGCCAGAAGAGGGCGTCCCTCGCTCTCTGCTTACTCCTCTCAATCCCCATGTGCCCAGTGTGGATTCTCTACAGCATATTGTTTCTTAGGGCTGTTGGCACTATGATTTTGTCACCTTTGAAGATGATGCCGTGGAAGTGTGAAATTTCATCTCTGAAATTCCAGAAGTCCAAAAGGGTTTGGGGTCATTTTTTCCTGTCCTCAGGCCAGCCATCATGCACGGTTTGCCTCAGCAGGGTGAGCTGCGGGTCGCATCTTGTTGCAGCCTGTATCTCTGAGAGCTTTTTGTCACTTACTGGGAGGCTGTTTATCACTGAGTGGATTTGGTCCTCCATGCCTTCACTCAGCGTGCTGTCTTGGTCGAGCAATGGTTTCCTGGACAGTGTGTCGGCCACAGGTATGTCTTTTCCGGGCCGGTGCACGATCTCTATATCATAGCTCTGCAGCTGTAACAGCATGCGCTGCAGACGAGCAGGGGCTACAGAGATCGGCTTCTTCAGTATGTGCTCCAACGGCTTGTGGTCTGACTCGACGATGACTCTTCTGCCGTATATGTAGGTGTGGAAGCGCTTGCATCCAAACAACACTGCAAAGAGCTCTTTTTCGATCTGTGCATAGTTAACCTCTGTTGGGGTCAGTGTCTTTGAAGCATATGCTATTGGGTGTCCGTCCTGCATCAACACAGCTCCCAAACCATACTTCGATGCATCTACCTGTAGCCGTAGCTCCTTGGTCGTGTCGTAGTATGCCAGTATGGGGCCTGGTTCTCTGGTTATGAGATCTTTCATTTGCTGGAAGACTCTGTCGTGATTCTGATCCCAGATGAACTCCGAGTCCTGCTTGAGCAGCTGACGCAGTGGTGCATTTACTTCTGATAGTCGTGGTGCGAATCTGGACAGCTCGTTCTTATTCTCAGGAGGTGGCATGTCCTTTATGGCCTGCAGTTTCTTTGGGTCTGGCTGGATGCCCTCGCGGGTGAGTTTGTGTCCAAAGTAACTCACTTCTGTGGCGCCTATGACACATTTCTCTGGATTGAGACGCACTCCTCGCTCCCTTGTGCGCTCGACCATGGCACTTAGGTTCTCGTCGTGTTCCTCCTTTGTCCTGCCAAACACGAGGATGTCATCCACGATGGCTGCCACTCCATTGAGCCCTTCATATGTCTCATCGATTTTCCTTTGGAAAATGTCCTGTGCTGATATTATCCCAAAAGGAAGACGCAGAAAGCGGTACCTGCCAAAGGTCGTGTTGAAGGTGGTGAGGAGCGATGACTTGGTGGTTAACTGGATGGCCCAATAGCCTGAGCAAGCATCCATGACACTGAAGTACTGTGTTCCAGCCAGCTTTGGTGTGATGTCATCCAGTGTTGGAAGCGGGTAATGGGGTCTTTTGATGGCTTTGTTTAAATCGCGAGGATCAAGGCACACTCTGAGCTTCCCATTACGTTTCTCTGCGACCACCAGTCCGTTTACCCATTCTGTGGGTTCTTTTACTTTGACGATTATGCCGTTTTTCTCCATGTCATCCAACTCTTGTTTCAGTCGTTCCCGCAGTGTGAAAGGGATCCTCCTTGGGGGGCACACGACGGGCATGGCGTCTGGGTCAATGTGTAAGTCGCATTCTCCTGGCAATTTCCCTATGCCTTTAAACACATCAGCAAACTCCTCCATGACGCTTGTGATCTGTACTGACATGACCAGCTTGACTAGGTTTAGATCCAGGCATGCTCTCAACCCTAGGATGGGGGGTGCTGCAGTTTCTACTATGTCAAAGGTCAGCATCTTGTGAATGTCTTTCTATCTGCACTTCAACTGGCAGGTGCCTTTGATGTTGAGTTTTTCTCCTCCATAGCCAGATAGTGTGCGTGTGGGCGGTGCCAAGCTGACCTGCTTGAAACACTTCTTAAACAATCGGGCAGGGATGATGTTAGCAGTGGCTCCTGTGTCAAGCTTAAAACTCACGGTGTGATGAAGTGAGCCTACTTCTACGTCAGCGTAAGCCTGTTCATCAGCCTCCCCTTCATTGCACTTTGTTATGGAATCTATGAATAGCTCCGCTTCGTCGCTTGGAGTTTCAGGGTTTATAGAGTACACTGGGTTGCTTTGGTGTGGTGCTTCTGAATGGCATGCTTTGGCAAAGTGGTTCATTTTACTGCACTTTTTGCACCTCTTCCCTTTTGCAGGGCACTCCTCCTTCTGGCTGTGTGCTCGTGCACATCTTCCACACAATTTTCCCATCTTATTGTGATGAGGTGCCCTCCTATGTTTTTGCTGCGTACTCTGGCGCTTAGTGGATACTGCATGCGCAGGCGCTGCTCCCTGCAGGCTTGTGTGTGGGTCGACCATGGCTTTCAATTGGTTTTGTGCGATCTCATAGGAGCGTGCAATGTCTATGGCTTTTTCTAGAGTTAAATCTGACCCTTGGCTCAGCAGCTTTTCTCTGACTTGTGGGAAACTGGTTGCAAAGACAATCCTGTCTCGGACCATTTCATCACTGTTAACATAGCCACACTGCTTAACGAGTAACTTTAACTCTGTCACAAAGTGTTCAAATGACTCCCCTTCACCTTGGAGTCTTTCATTAAACTTGTATCTGGCAAAAATGGTGTTCGTTTTTGGCATGAGGTACTGTTCAAACCTGTCGAGATAGGTGGTAATCTTTTTAGCTTCTTTATCAGATAGCTGCCATGTGTTATAAATGTCTCTGCCTCTTTCTCCTACCCACAGAAGAAGATAGCTGCACTGGGTCTCCTCGGGCTTGCCGCTTAGCGGGCCGCTAAACATTAGCTTCACATGTTGTACGAACCTCCGCCAGGCATTGGGAAGATTAGCTGAATTCCAGTCCATTCGTGGTGCAGGAACTCCCGACGAATCCATTTCGCGCTGTCAGTGGGCGTTTAGTTCGATTTACTCTGACACCATGTAATATTCTTTTCTCAAACTTATGAATAAGTATTCTTAATCTGCTTCGTGAGCCACCATTTTCTTTATTGCCGCTCGTGCCGTT
This sequence comes from Oreochromis mossambicus, assembly GCA_922035795.1. NCBI lineage: Eukaryota > Metazoa > Chordata > Actinopteri > Cichliformes > Cichlidae > Oreochromis > Oreochromis mossambicus. Next base: position 73,508 of record CAKLIZ010000531.1, read on the forward strand.
CAACATAACACACACCCACTTCCGTAAACAACACACTCCCGTTTGCCACTACGGCAAACCACAAAGGACAATAAGCACGGAGTGCAAACATTATAAACAATACAACAGTCCCATGGACCAATTTGGACAGTGACTGTGGAGAACTGTTCTGGAAAACAGAAAAGAGAATTAAAATAACAAAAAGCCAAACAGGATTTCCACAAAGACTCTCTTGGAATCAGCAATCAAAAAGTCATTGGTTCATATTACAATTAAATACGAACAAGTTCTTTAACTGTAAGCACACTTGTCTGGACAAGTGTGCTGTGTGAGGGATGTATGTCAAGTAAACATACAATTAATCTCAGGTAACATGACTCATAGTAGAGATTCAGTAAGAAAGATTGCCAGCTCTAATATTATTACCACACAATCCAAGGACACAACAACAGCTCAGATTTCTAGAACTATTTAAACAAATGTCTTCTGAGTATTCAATTCAGGTTCACAGTGGGAGGGTGGGGGGTGTCGTGGAATTTCGTAAATAAAGTCTGCAACACAGAAAGAGCTGTGATCAAGCTATTTATTACTGTGCTCAGGAGAGACAAGACACATCAAACATCACAGTTCACAGTCATGCCAGCTCTGCCACAGAAGTGGTGCTCCCACTAGTTTACGCATTCCAAGGAAGAGGGAGTAAGTTACAAAGTGATCATACCACACTGGATCAATGGTTAAGCTGTTTTGTGCCCTTGGCCTTATCAGCACCTGTAAAGGGAGCTGTTTTCTCAAACTGCTGATGCTGAAGTAAGTTCATCTAGTTTTAGAAACTTTTACTGAATAGTCGATAACAGTGTCACAACTAAGCATATGCATAAGCACTTAAATACTTAAAATGACAATAATAGAAAATTTCAGGAGCTAGAGCCTGACCCAGTAGTCATAGGCAGAGCACACCTGGACAGGTCACCAGTCTGTCAGAGGACTAACAGAGAGACAGACATCAGAGTAATAAAATTAATGTAAGCTTGCTGCAGCTGTATGTATGAACGATTGACTGTAGAAAAGATGGACGACGCGACACCGCTTCCTCCCATTGTGCAAAAATGAAGCCAAAATATCCCGCTTGTGGAGGCTGCCATCTTGCAAATTTGGAGCCAGAGTCTGCGCAGTAGTGACTTGAGGTGGAGCGACTGTGTAATGCTCCCGCCCACACACCCGCTGGACGTGACCACAAACACGCCCCCCTACACTTTTTACGTAGCCCAGCTGCTCGAGTTCTTTTGCTGGATTACCGCGACTGACGACTCGTTTAATTAAGGTAAATACAAACATGTCACTGTTATAAAAAAGACACACATCTTATCATGTTATAGTTCTAAAATCACTCTGTTGTTAATTTGTTAGATTAGCCGCTAGCATACGCACTGTGTTGGAGGCTTGTTGCTAGCTAGTTAGCGATGCTACACACCTAATACTCTAATAGTTTTCAGTTTTCAGTTTTATTTGTCATATGCAAGTTAGCACAGTGTCAACATTGCAATGAAATGTGTTTGACGAGCAGCAGTCACTCAGCAGCATGATACAGTAGGAGAAAATATAATAAAATATAATAAAATAAAATAAAATAAAGTAAAAAATAGAAAAATAGTAAAGAGCAAAATATTAGAGAGACATGGTAAAAGAGAAAAGATGACTAAATATATATGTATCTATAAATATAAATATATATACACTAGTGATTAAATAAGAAAATCTTGAAAAGAAATATGACGGGATGGCATATTGCACAGGAATGAGCAGCAGAAAATTACAGTATTGCACTTTTTAAATATAAATATCAATAAAGTGGAGTGACCAGTGCAGATTAAACAGAGTACTTGTGAAGCTGCAGGGTAGCTTCTGAGTGCTGTGTTGTGTGTGTTTAAGTGTTGTGGTTGAGGTGTCGTATGGCTTGGTGGTAAAAACTGTTTTTAAGTCTTGTAGTCCGAGCAGACAGACTCCTGTAACATCTGCCAGATGGTAACAAGGAGAACAGCTGATGTGCTGGGTGGCTGTGGTCCTTGATGATCCTGTGTGCTTTACGGAGGCATCGCTGGAGATAAATGTCCTGAATGGCAGGAAGCCTCATGCCGGTGATGTGCTCTGCTGCCTTCACCACCCTCTGTAGTGATTTACGGCTGCTGGCAGAGTAATAGTCTGTGTTATTGAAGGATTCAGCACTTCTTATGTTTTATCCATTTTTAGACAGCGATGCACGCTCTACAGAAGCCCAGAGTTACTGTTAATATCAAAAATATAATGCTGTCCTTTGAGATTTTAACATAAGACTGTGAGTGTAATGGATCTGAAACTGTTTAAATCTTCAGAGCCCTCTACAGCCTGGTAACATGGAAACTTTAAAAAATCAGCAGAATGTTTCAGTAATGTAGTCTAATTTGTTCTTTTCATTTAATAATAGAGTCCATATTATATCAACAGCTACATTTACCTTGGAGAGAAACTAGTGAGGGAGACCATCAGGACCAAGCTGGGTTTCCTGGGTCCAGAGGTTTGGAGAAACTTCTTCCCTTTCTTTCATCACAGCTGTCCTGTGCCAGAAGTTCTGTTGACCCGCTGTAAGAGGCTTCATTTAAGAAACACCAGGAAGACTGAAGCTCATCGCATTGATCAAGCAGGACTCATGATCTTCACCAGCAGCTCCCTCACAGGGAAATCTTCAGCACGCCTCCGTAGGCCCGCCCCGGGAGATGAATAAACCCAGCATTTCATGAACACTGTGATGGAGACCTTTGGTTTGTGTAATGTTATAAATACTCAGATACTCCCCAGAGGCTCTTGACTTTTACATAAAGATATTATATTCAGTCCTGTAGAAAGGTATATATTTAAAAATATATCATCCTCTCTGGTTACTCTGGTATGAATAACTCTGAATCACTTCATGGTGAATAACACACTATGTGCAAAAAACTGTGAAAGAATTCCAGATGACAAGTTTGACAAGTTTGTCTGGGCATTCCTCGCTGCACTGTACAGCATACACCACATTGTTAAGTTTGTGTTTTGGAGTGGGAGTGGAGTGGGAGTTTTGGGGGGAAACCCCCACTGGGTTTAAATCTGGGACTCTCGGCCATTGACCCTTAGAACTGAAGAAGCTTCTCGGATGAGAGGTGAAACGTCTTCAAGCAACTCAAAGAAGTCCAGACGCTTTTCTTTCCAAGCTCCTTAGACTACGATGACCTGGATGACTGAGAACCTTCACAGACATATTGCCGTACATTTTGGGAGGAACACCCTTCAACTGGTGCGGGAGTATGAAAGGGAATCAAGAAAACTAGCGGATTATAGGAACCATCTCCGTTTCAACCTGAGATGCAGACGAAGCAGAGTTGTTCCTAGGAGCCTGCGCCTTGGATCCACTGTCAGGGGATACAGAGCGGACTTGATTTTACAGAGAGCACAAAATCAGCTTCTAAGTGAAAGGATAAGACAGGTCCATTTCACTATAAATGCCCTCCAGAGCAAGATTAGCCAGACTCTGCAGGAACTGGAAACCCTTCTACCCTCTCCAATTTTAGAAGAGGTTTACAAGTTTGTGGACAAGGCTCAGCGGGCCCAACACTCTAAAGGAAAAGAAAGAGAATGCAGGAAATTCCACACCTTCCTTTCAAAAACACTCACTCCTCAGTCTGAACCCACACAACTTTAGAGAAGAACACACACCTGAGGACAGTCGGGAAAAATGGGTGAAGAACTTTTCAGACCGGAATCTCACTGAACCTCAAAAGAGGGTTTTAGCCAAAGGACTCAATTTTGCCATTGTTTCGCAACAGTTGCCCATAGTCGACCTCATCACAGCCACAGAAACTGCCATACGGATTAACAAATTATCACAGACAGAAGCAGAACAGATCAGGATGAAAGTCTCAGCCACCCTCTCCAGTGCCAAAGTCCCTCCGTCTAACCTCACATTACAAGAAAAGAAGGCCGTCGCTTCCCTGAGCAAAGACCACAACATCACTATATTACCAGCTGATAAGGGAAGGTGCACCATGGTCCTAAACACAACGGATTACCACACAAAGATCACTACTCTCCTAAGTGACAACAATACCTACGAAGCCTTAAAGCGAGACCCCACAACAGCTACAAAAAGAAAGTTATAGCTTGCCTTCAAAACCTTGAAAAGGACAAAATCATTGACCGCCTTACATATCACCGCCTTTATCCAGGGGATGCCATACCCTGCATTTACGGACTTCCTAAGATCCACAAGGAAGGTGTCCCACTCAGACCCATTGTCAGTAGCATAAACTCAACCACTTACAACATCTCGAAACACCTTGCTACCGTCCTAGCACCTCTTGTGGGGAACACCCTACATCACATCAAGAACTCCGACAAGGTCCAGAAACTTACCCTGGATCCAGATGAAACCATGGTGTCCTTTGATGTAGTCTCTCTCTTCACTTGCATACCCACCACGGAAGCAGTGGAGACTGTCAGAAAATGACTACAAGAAGACAGCTCCTTAGAAGACAGGACCAACTTCACACCCGATCAGATCTGCACACTGTTAGACCTCTGCCTTACCACTACATATTTCAAATACCACAAGGGTTTCTACAGACAAAAACATGGCTGTGCCATGGGCTCCCCTGTGTCACCTATTGTAGCCAACCTTTACATGGAAGAAGTGGAAAGAAAGGCTCTTGGCTCTTTTAAAGGGAGAGTACCCAGCCACTGGTACAGATATGTAGATGACACCTGGGTCAAAATCAAAACACAAGAAGTGGAATCCTTCACTGCGCACATTAATGCCGTGGATAAAAACATCAAGTTCACCAGGGAAGACACGAAGGACAACTGCTTGCCTTTCCTGGACTGCGCTGTGCACATTGAAGAGAATGGCAACCTCAACATTCAAGTTTACCGGAAGCCCACACACACAGACCAGTACCTCCTCTTTGACTCCCATCACCCTCTGGAACACAAACTTGGAGTAATTAGGACCCTACACCACCGGGCAGAACATGTTCCCTCTAAGCCTGAGGGAAAAAAGAAGGAACACACACATGTAAAGGAAGCACTTAAAACATGTGGCTATCCTAATTGGGCGTACATAAAGTCAGCAAAGAGGCACAGAAAAGAAGATCAGACACCAGCGAGGGAGGATAAGAAAGACAGACGCAACAACATTGTCATCCCCTATTTAGCTGGTGTATCAGAGAAACTCAGGAGAGTTTTCTCTAAACATGACATCCCAGTGTACTTCAGACCCAGCAACACACTCAGACACAAACTGGTTCACCCGAAAGACAAAAGAACTGAAAAGAATCTTAAAGAACTGATCTCAAACTTTTGGTCTATAGCTCAAGAAAATTTAAAGTATGGAAATAACTGGGAATTATTAAAATTTGAAATTGGCAAATATTTAAGGAAGGTTGGCAGTCTTAATGCGAAATCCAAAAGGTTAGAGGAAGAAAATATAACCTCTCAAATTACACAGTTATCTAATAAACAAATTGACACTAACTGAAAAGGATAAATTGAACCTTGCTAAATTACAAGATAAATTAGATCGTTTATACTCAGACAAAGCAAAAGGAGCCTTTATAAGATCAAGATCAACTCCATCCTCAAAAAGACCCAGCAGAGGATGTACTTCCTGAGACAACTGGGGAAGTACAGTCTTCCACAGGAGCTGCTAATCCAGTTCTACACTGCGGTCATTGAGTCTGTCCTGTGCTCCTCCATCACAGTCTGGTATGGTGCAGCCACCAAACAGGACAGGAGCAGACTGCAGCGGACTGTACGGGCAGCAGAAAGGATCATCAGCGCCCCCCTGCCCTCCATCCAGGATCTGTACCTCTCAAGAACCAGGAAATGGGCAGGGAAAATCATCACAGACCCCTCACACCCTGGACACAGACTTTTTGATCTGCTGCCCTCTGGCAGACGGTACAGAAGCCTGCAGACCAGGACCACCCGACACAGGAACAGTTTCTTTCCCCTCGCCATCTCCCTTCTAAACAGTTGACCTGTCACGCTGCTCCCACTGCCAGACTGCAACTGCACCTTATGTACATTCTGTAGTATTCATTCCACCTCATTTCATTTCTGTATTTTATGTATATATGTTTAGATTATATGTTTAGCTTGTGGGGATAGGTTAATTGGATAATCCAAATTGCCACTAGGTGTAAATGTGCGAGTGAATGTGAGTGCGAATGGTTGTCCGTCCCTGTGTGTTAGCCCTGCGACAGACTGGCGACCTGTCCAGGGCGTACCCCGCCTCTCGCCCTATGACAGCTGGGATAGGCTCCAGCGCCCCCCGCGACCCTGAAAAGGATAAGCGGAAGCGAATGGATGGATTGATGGATGTTTAGATTAGTTATTTATAGTTGGTTTATACAGCTTTGTGTATGTATGTGTATGCATGTGTAATGTATATATAGACACGTGTGTGTGTGTGTGTGTGTGTGTGTGTGTGTGATTTACATTGCTGTGCTTGAGAGCCACCATCTACCGGAACCAAATTCCTTGTATTTGTCTGCACATATACTTGGCCACTAAATACGATTCTGATTCTGATTCTGAAGATCTAAATGGCTTGAAGAAGGTGAACGTAATTCCCATTATTTCTTCAGTTTAGAAAAGAAACACTCAAGCATAAATAATATTAGCAAATTAATGATAAATGGGGTTATAACAGGGGATTACAGATTAATCTCTAAACAGTGTAATCATTTCTATAAGGAACTTAATAGCTCTACATTTCCTGAGGAAGCTGCAGATCACCTCTTAGAATCGCTGAATGTTAAATCTATCAGCCAAGAAGATTCTATATTAAGTGATCAACCCATTTCAGTAGAAGAAGTCAACAATGCAATTTGGCTAAATAAAAAATAATAAATCTCCAGGTACGGATGGTCTTACTGCAGAACTATATAAACCTTTTTCTAAATAGTTGTCTCCCTTTCTTCTTGAGGTATTTGCAGAAAGCAAAGGAAACCAGCAACTTCCCACTACAATGAATCAAGGTTTGACCACGTTGATTCCGAAGCCTAATAAGGACCTATTAATGATTGATAATTGGAGACCAATTAGCTTACTAAATAATGATTATAAAGTATTTGCTCTAATTATAGTTAATGTGGTTAACACAAATGTGCTACCACATTTTGGTGAATTTTATTATTTTTAAGAAAAATATATGTCACTAATTAAGACAATTATTATTTTACATTCATTACGTGTGTCACGGTTCTGGGTCAGTGTTGACCCAGCATTTTGAGTTTCTTATATTTTGGTTTAATTTTGCATTATGGATTGTTTTCTTATTCTCTTGTAGTGCTTGTGTTGATGGTGGTGATGATAATGATGATGATTATTAGAGTTTCTGTTTATTCGTGTTTTAGGAATAGTAGTCTTGTGTGTCATATTCTGCCTCTCAGTCTGCGTCCTTGTTTAGTGGTTTATGGTTTCCTGTTTTGTTTTGAAGGCGTGTGCTTCATGTTAGTGTGTGCAGCTTTGTTCCCCCTGTCTCGTTAGCCTCATTTCTCCCAGCTGTGTATCCCTCCTGTTGCCCATTCCCTGATTACTGGTGTGTGTATTTAAGCCCTGTGTGTTCTCCTGCCTGTTGCCGGTTCGTCTGTGTTACTCTGCGTCAGTCTGCGTTGCTCTGTGTTCCATGGTTCCTGTTCGTCGTCTGCGTCTCTCTGCCTCTCATCCCTTTTTCGTATGTTCCCAGGTCTGTTATGTTAGTTCTCCCAGTTTAGGTGTCATCAGTTATTTGTCATACTCCACTGTTTGTTGGCCACTACTCCACCCTGTAAATAAACTTCACCAGCATTTTCATCCACTGCTTGCATCTTGGGTCCTCCTTCCTCCAACACCACACGGCTCGCCTCAGCAGCCGTGACAACGTGTAGCCCATAAAATTGAGGAGAGTAAAAGTGAGAAATAATAAGCGGAACTTTTGACACTGTAGTCATTCGCCCGCGGTTGCCTAGAGCGGACCAACTTTCTATACCCTCAGATGCAATTCGGGGAAAGATACGAGTGCTCCTGTGATTCTTGCTCTGAGACTCTACCTTTATTTTTACAGGTCAGCATCATCTTAAAAATACAGTGTATGAGGGCTTTGTGCCTCATTATACTTCGGTGGTTACTGAGGGTTATGTTGACACCGCCGATGTAACCTTAAGTGGGGTTTCGTTGAAAGTTACTGAAGCGCGGCACCACAGCGGTGGTAAAGCTGAGCTGCGCAGCCCCAAGTCTCGCGAGTTATCGCGAGAGTTCGCCAGCCCGCGGGATGTATTTAAACTTAGTAAACTCCATTTAACAAGTAAATATGTGTGTGTGGTGCTCCAATTTAACTGTAGAGGCCCTGACATCAGATTATTCGAATTTAAAGTATCTCATATACACTTTATGGTTCAAGTAATGTGGAAATGTTAAGAGTAAGCTAAGAATGCATGTACATTTATGTTGTTACGTCGCAAAGTTCAGGTGTGTTTTGTCTAATCTAGTAAGATTTATGCACTTATATCAGATTGGTGGATAAGCTATTTTGAGTTGACCCTATATGTGAGGAAGAGCAATAAGATGTTTAAGGCATTATATGGTATCTGCACTGCTGATGTAAATGAGTGAAGGAATAGTGTAGTTAACAGTGTAAACTGGAGAAATGTAATAACCATAGATACATATATTTGTCAAAAGCCTTTCATTTACCTTTTACAGTTATTGAGCATATCTGACAAGTGAATGCACTGAATGTAAATTATATTTGTTGATCTGAAATAGAGACGCAATTCGGGAAAAGATACGAGTGCTCCTGTGATTCTTTCTCTGAGACTCTACCTTTATTTTTACAGGTCAATATCGTCTTAAAAATACAGTGTATGAGGGCTTTGTGCCTCGTTATACTTCGGTGGTTACTCAAGGTTATGTTAACACCGCCAATGTAACCTTAAGTGGGGTTTAGTTGAAAGTTACTGAAGCGCGGCACCGCAGCGGGGGTAAAGCCGAGCCGCGCAGCTCCAAGTCTATCTCTCGTCTTACATACGCTGCATTGGCATTGCACCTTGGTAATAAACTCATAAAAGAGGTTGATAAGTTACTTTTTAACTTTATCTGGAAAAATAGGACACACTACAATAAAAAAAAAAAAAACAGTTCTTATGAACTCATATGTCAACGGAGGACTTAATGTTTTAGATTTTAATACTTTAATATTCAAAATAAATTGGTTAAAGAATCTAATTACTAATCCTACTTCCATTTGGAATTCTATACCTGTGTTCATGTTTTCTAAGTTAGGTGGCGCTGAATTTTTTCTTACTTGTAATTTTGATAAAATCCCTCGAAAATCTTTTCTTTTTCATCGGCAAGCGTTTTTAGCATGGACTCTTATTTACAAGCATAACTTTAGTCCACACAGTTATTATATCTGGAATAACAACGATATTTTATTTAAAAGAAAATCTCTCTTCTTAGATAGTTGGTTTAAGAATAACATTGTTTTAGTCAATGAATTATTTGATTCAAATGGTACGCTTTTGTCCTATGAAGAATTTTGTTTACATTTCAATTTAGCTATAAATCGTCATGAGTATACAAAAGTATTTGGCTCAATACCATCAGGGGGTTTGTATGCTGTTTAACAATCAACCTAATATCACTTCATTCCACAGGCCATTGGCATCTCCTACACAAACTTTTGTTGGCAAGATTTGCTTTTCTAAGCAATCTAAAAACAATAATAAATCTATCAGATCTTTATTTCAGAGTATAACCACGGTACCATATGTAATTTTTTTCTGGAACCGGTTGTCAGATGGTATTATGTGGAATGAAGTTTGGAGACTCCCTAATCAGTTTTTAATTACCAGCAAAATTAAAGATATTTCTTATAAATTAATACACAGAATTTATCCTTCTAAAAATTATCTTCAAAGCAAATTCAAATTTGACATTGATACAAGCTGTAGCTTTTGTAAAACTTCCAAGGAATCTACTATACATCTTTTTTGGTTTTGTAACCTTGTGCAAGATTTTTGCCAGAGTTTATGTGTGTTAATCTCAGAAAATGTATTTAAAGGATTTGTACTATTTTGGAAATATGTTTTATTTGGTCTACACAAAAACCAAAGACAATTCTCAGAACCTGCTCTTTGAGCACAAGAATGACAACATCACGGAACGTAAGTTTGTAACATCATAGAAAGCTCACGGCTCTCCAACGGGAGATTGAGAGACCAGTGTTGGACTGTTAGAACAGCTTTGAAATTCATAAGAGTTCTCTCACCCTACCCATCCCTGTTGCTTGTCATGTGTTTCTTTGGTGTATTAAGAGTTTTTTCATGTGCTATGTGCAGAGGTGTTTTTTTCTGTTCTCAAACTGATCTCCCTGCTAGAGCTCAGTCTGGGGGGGGAGTTATTTTTTTCTCCTTATCTTTCCTCATGTTGTGCTTTTCTATGTTATACCCCTCTGACCTGTCTTCCCCATGTGATGTTTGTGTAATGTATGTATGGTCAGATGGGTAAGACGGCGCTGGCACGGCTGGCAGCCTTAACCCAATTTCCCTCGGGATGAATACAGTACAATCAATCAATCAATTCCACTTTGATAACAGATATATGAGTAACTTGTTAATTTTAATGGCTAAATTTCATATTCACAAGTCCAGATGTTTAGGAAGACATCCCTCTTTTTATGTATTCTCCTTTGAACTTGTACAGTATCTTAATTCAATTAAGAACTCCACTAACCCAAAAGCTTTAAAAAACTATGGGTGTTTGTGAAAAAATCAAGATCTTTCACTTTATTCTTTGGCTTGATCAGTTACTTCCCCCCTAGCATATTTATATTGTAGGTTCTGAATATTGTTCTTTTATTTGTTTGTCTACAGTATGCTTTTTTTTTTTTTTGTAAGTACAACACCATTAATGTGGTACTGTTTAATTCTATTTTGTATTGTATAGATGTTTAAATAAAGGTTTGAATGGGAAAAAAAAGTATTCAATAGGAGGACCCTGCTCATCAATTCTTGACGCGAGGGGGGTAAGTCGATAAGTGAAGCAGAGGGAGCCTGACCATGCGTCACACATTTGACGAGTTGGGAGTGAGAACGTGTTGATCTTACCCAAGGATATTTCACATGCAGACTGGAGTAGCCAAGGATCAAACCACCAACCTTCCAGATAGTAGATGACCTGTTCTACTGTGGCCACAGCCACCAGTGAAACATTTTCAGTCCACAGTTTTCATAACCCAGTGTCTTTCAAACAATCACTGAAGTTTTGATTAGGTGTCTCTTAAAGAAGTCATGTTACAGTGATGTTTGCTGTGATGGGCTGTGTTAGATTTGTATTGTTTATTGTCATTTATGCTTAGAAATATCTAC
>CAKLIZ010000531.1:94903-108334 GCA_922035795.1 Oreochromis mossambicus
ATTGCCTTCAACGTTCCAGCGGATAGGTTCAAGCTACAAACCTATCAGGCTGTATAGATAATTGTAAGGTATAAGAGAAATAAGTATGAGGAAAAAATATACATTTCTGTTTTAAAAACAAATTTTTCAAAGCTTTTTGAGCTCTAATCACTGTGAGCTGTATATTCTGTACAGTATATTCTATGAAGTAACATTTCTTCTAATGGTAAACACCGATACATATTCCCTGTCTTTCAAGTTGGACGGGTTATCCTGAGCTGTCAGTCAGACAGATCATTTTGTGAAAACTCTGATTTTCCACACATGAACACCTCAGAACCAGCTGAGGGGGTCATTCAGCTTCTTGATTGAGTCATGACTTGCCATGAAAAATCTTATCTTCATACTTTAAATGTTTTAAGAGTCACAGGCTCTTGAGCTTGAATCATCCTTTCGGTGGCAGGAAACTCTCACTCAGTAAATAAAGGAGTCACTGCTGTGCTATATGTATTGTATCGATACTGGACTAAGTTCTCATATTTGACCCTAAAACACATTTTTCCTAAAGCTGATGAAAGTAAACAAGTGACAAAAACCTGAGAAGTGAGGAACTCGGCAGAATCACATAACAACAAGAAATGAATGTCCACCGAAGCAGCTAAAGCTTATTGTTTACTTCTAAGTGAATAGTTTTGTATGTTTTATATATTCTCTTTATTCTTTTTGAAGCTACCCTGAGACATTTCTGTTGCAGGTTTTTGTATTTATACTGTTGGAACCTATTTTAATATAAGTGACATTATTTTGAGTGTAATTATTTTTATAGGACGTGTAATTAAAATGTTCAGTAATAAAGATAGGTATTTGTAATTGCACATGAATAACACAAGCTCTGTATTAATATTATACAACAGTACATTTCTGACTCAGTAGGCTGCTCGTTGAAATGTAGTGAGGTCAGGGGTCAAATGTGACATGATATTTGGATACAAACTACAGGGTGGGCCATTTATATGGATACACCGTAATAACATGGGAATGGTTGGTGTTATTAAAGTCCTGTTTACGGCACATTAGTATATGTGAGGGGGCAAACTCCTCAAGATGGGTGGTGACCATGGTGGCTATTTGGAAGATGGCCATCTTGGATACAACCTTTGTTTTTTCAATAGGAAGAGGATCATGTGAAACGTCAAACTTATTGGTAATGTCACAAGAAAAACAAGCCCTATAATCAAAAATAGTCCCACGCAAAAAAGAGGATTGTCTCACCTGTTATAATGTATCTCCGACTTTGTTATATAGATCTACGCGCTGGATTCATGCTAAAAAAAAAAAAAAATGTTCTGCCGCCAAAGGGAGGGAAAACAAACTTAATTTAAACACAGAGGAGCTTATACAAACATCCAATCACAGTTAACTTTATTAAGGAAAGCCCCTCCTATCAGAGCGCGACAGCCAATGGACTGCTCTGGAAGGTCAAGCAAAAGGGGCACGAACAGACACGCTGAAGGCGCATAATAAACCATTAATAATGGTTTATTATGCATTTACAGATTAATTAATAATATAGCTATAAACTATTTATTAGCCATCTATAAGGGGAGTCTTATTGTAAAGTGGTACCTAACATCCTAATAAGATATATAATGCTATAGATTAAGCTACTCAAATGTATAAATCACATAGTCATTTGCAGAAGTAACATCCAACAGACACATAAAAGTTAAAAGCATATATCTCACATAGGTGAAAACAAAAAAAAACAGCATCACTAGTTATTTGGCTTGACATTTGACTTTTTAAATATATAACTTTTCAGTGCCCTTGATACTTTTATTTAATAATTTATCTGCCTGTGCAGGGAGATTTTTCAGCAGCGTCTCAGCCAAGCAGAGAGATGTGATACGGGTCTGTGTTGACCAATGTCCAAGGAGCACCACCCACTCCTCAGTTAGATAAAAACTAATATTAAAAAATGTTGTTTTCATATCTTTATTCTCTAAATAATCCTTGTTGCAATCCCCCATTTCACTGTTATATGTTGTGTTGTAAATACACAAAACAAATATTTAGCAGTTTAAAAATCTTTTAGTCCCCCAAGAAGAGTCAACAGCCTGTCTATTTTCTTGCTGTTCTCCTCTCCATTTCTAAGTTACCTAATTCTAAAGATTTATCAAAGGTTTGTTAACTTGTAGGAAAAAAGACAATTTTAACTTGTGAACACACATACAGACTTTGCATTTTTTTTAATCAAAAAAAAAATGAGAAGAGGGAAAGCAAGGCGGTGCCGATGCAAAATCATGCAGAAAAAGTAAAAGTTCACCAAAGCCCCAAACACAACCCTCCTAAGCAGGATGAAAATTACAATTTCTTAGTTCATATATATGTCTGACCATTTCCACCTCCACATCTCAAATTATGGACTTTTATCTCTCAACCTGCAATATTCTCTTGGCCATTGAATGAAGGATGATACACCTGAAAAAACTGGGGCCCTGTGGAAAAGAAAATATATTACTTTGGGCCCACCACTTTAATTTTATTTCCAATATTCTGCTTTGATAAATAGATTTATTTTTACTTTTTGCAAGCTTGATGAGATATGTGCAAGCCACTTGTTATATATATCTTTAACTTTAAAATGGTGTAAAACACAAGCTTAAACACTTTTATTTATGATATAAAGTATTGGCAAATATAACTTCTTTGAATATCAATTTTTAAATGAGGTATGAGTTAAATAAGACTTAGTGGAACTCAGGTTTTAATATCTGAATGTGCAAAATATATGCAGAACAATACACAGCTGTACAAAAATCCTCTGTGTGGGTTATAATGATTATGTATTATCATTATTATTATTAATTAAGTTTCCAAGGGGCTTCCTGCCAATTACAAACATTTTTTGACAGAAAAGAACTCACCTATGCTGCCTTAAATATCAGTGGGTCTGGTCTCAGGAGTGTTGGTATGGAGAGGTCGGAGTGGGACAGGTCGGAGTGGGACAGGTCGGAGTGGGACAGGTCGGAGTGGGACAGCTGAGCCTGAGGTAAAAGCTTGGTCTGTTTGGCCTGGCAGTAGGTCGGCAGATGATGAAAAAAGCATTTTAGTATAAATATGTACAAAGGGTCTGTCTGCACTGAGTACATGTTGGCTAAAATAACAAAAGACAATATTTTCTGTTAGAAATAAAATAAGCTAACAAAGACTAGGAAAGTCTTTCACGGAGACTTCCTATGAGTGTAATTTCCATCTGTCTGTCTTTTCTTTTTTTGAAACACAGACGTTATTTTGAATATAGCTGTTCTATAGTCTCTTTCTCCTGCAGAGGTACAGCTCTATCACAGTCAGCTAGGAGTGCATGCACCTGGACCAAACCAAATCAGGAAAGGAGGGGATAGCCAGGGTCAGAGGCTGACTGGATTTTATTCTTTGTTTACAAACAGAAAACCAAACTAATGCGAGCAAACAGGAGCAGTCCTGGCCTGTTTGGTGCCCTGGGCGAACACTGCCTCTGCAGTAGCCACATCATTGTCTACTGTCTGTCTACTGTTTACAATCATAGCCAATTGGCTAACAAAGGTAAACAGAAGTTTCCCCAATCCCTACTGATGAATGTTATCGTTTTTCAGGATACATAATACCTGCCATTATTCAAAGACACATCTGCTTACCTATATCTTTTGGTCATTTCTCCTCCTCTTTTCTACTTTTTTCTAAGCTGAGGACCTGATGGTTTTGAACGTTTCTTGTCCACCTTCCATCAGTAATTTTGCACTGCAGTATCAACACTCAGCCCCACAACATAAACTAACAGACTAATAGACCTACACCTCGTATAGGGATTTTTTTTCTGGGATTTCACACAACCCAGGAAAAACAATTAATACATAATGGGCTTGGATTGACAATATTCTGAATGAAATGTGCACTATTTGGAAGCAGCACGCACCCTCCCCTTTCGACAGGTTGTGTGTGAGCAGCAGCAACAACCAGGTGCACTGAGGGCCCTCACGCTCACTGTTCGCATATATGAACTTACTGACGACCTTGCTGTGTCCCTGAAGTAATTCCCTCGTTTTAAATGATAAGAAGACTGAGATTGTGGTGTTCAACTGTAAAATCCCTCATGTCCAACTTTGTGCTGCCCTGGGTCCCTTTGCTAGCTCTTCCTGTGACTATGTCAGTAACTTGGGTGTACTGCTGGATAGCTCGCTCAAACTCGATAAGCAAGAGTCTGCTGTAGTGAGATCTAGCTTCCACCAACTGCACCTTATCTCTAAGGCAAGGCATTATGTTCCACATGAGGACCTGGAGAAGCTTATTCACACTTTTGTGACCTCCAGGTTGGATTGTGGTAATTCCTTGTACTACGGTCTTCCCACTTCTCTTCTTTTTAGATTGCAAACAGTCCAAAATGCAACAGCCCGCCTCTTGACTGGTACCAGGAAATTTTGCTCTATTACTCCTGTTCTAGCTGGCTTGCACTGGCTGCCCATAAAGTACTGTATTCAATTTAAAATATTAATCCTTACGTTCAAAACTATTAATAAATTAGCGCCGAGAAAACTAATAGAAAATAGAAAGTAGAAAACTGATCAGTGCCCATGCAATCACAAAAATGCGCTGGCATGATGTTGGGGCAGCATGGGTGCGAGCAACTTCTTTTTTTCTTTTTGGGCCGATGCCCATGATGCTGCCCTGGGCAACCACCCATGTCACCCGTATCAAAAATGGCCACTGCTAGCAAACAATCACGTTTTTCAGTGAAGCAAACACTATTTTTTGGTGATCAGTTATTAATTATCGTAATAATAATGACTAATTGACTCTTACTCATGGGCCCTTAGAATCATCATCACCTCTTTCTCCCGCACCCCTGCCAGCACGTGCGCACACCAAAACATAAAGCACAATAATTTCTCATTATCCCTGAAAAAATAATATACAATCAGAATATATTAATGTCACTTAATTAATGTCAATTAATATCATATCATAACATGCCAATAATGTTTTTTGTGTGTGAAATGCATGGCATTTAAAGACAAAAAACAAGATGTAAATTTTAATTTATTAATTATTGTATTAATTTCTATTGTATACAGGTTAAAGTGAACAGGTACCTGGGGGAGCATGGAGACTTGGTCGACTTTGTTCAGGAGGACTGGATTGCTCTTGTTCAGAAGATTTATTCATGATGCATTTTATGATCAGGATGACCACGGCCAAGACCAAGACCAAGGCAAGTGCAACCCACTAAAACAAAGAACAGAGATAAAGAACGGAAAAAACAACCCATTTAAAATCAAACCTGTGGTGTATAACCGCATTTTGTAGGGAGCAAATTACTTAATTTCACATATCAATTATCTTTATACCAATTTAAAAAACTAATTTTATTTACCTGAGAGTAAACGTACCAGTCCTGAGATTTCTTCAGTCTATCCTGATATAAGGTACCGTTTTCAGGTTCACACCATTTCAGCGGGGCAGCTTTGTCAGCAGTTACATACCTGCCTGACCAATCAGTCATTCCACAAGCAATGTAGCTGCCATCAAAGACCAACAGGGTGATCCACACAAATACAGGGATAAGGCAGTGAAAGAATCTTTTTGCACAGTTTGTGTCACATGAGCACTTCGTTCCTTGAACTGAAGCCATCAGCACAAAGGCCAATATTCCTGGAATGATGAAGAATGTAGCCACAAAGCAACCGTTCTCGCGTGTCCCTTTACAAGGGCACTCAAACTCCATATCCACCAACCTTTCCAAGACCGTCATAATAAGTGCAAACACAACATTTGATGCAAGTGGGCCATTTTGAAATTCTGTTTTCAGTCTTTTCAGCCATTCTTGTTTTCCTTTTATGCTCACTTCTGCAGGCATAGACAAAACCAAAGATTACTAAAAGTCAGAGAGATAATAATTTGATCATTCTAAAGATACTTTTGTATTAATACTAATCAGAAAAAATAATCCCAAGGCATTTGAATGTAATGCTCATTAGATATGAATTACAAATTAATTTCAATATTAGCATGATGATGAAAAAATGCACACTACACTCAAAAACAGGAAACATGTGAAATCCAATTAAATTAATTAAAAACAAACCTACTTAGAGGTTACTGCAGAAAAAGATTCAGGGTGCTTGTGAAGACAAATGAAAAACACCAGGGAGGGTGTTAAATAAATTACTTTATACTTAGAGATTTTGCTTTCTATTACCAAAATTATTAGAATCACCACTAGAAATGTTTTACATAAATGGACATAACCTAATTGTGCAAAGAGCAGATAATGAGATTTCACTGGCAGTGACCAGGATGGACAAGATTAGACATGGAACAAATTATATTATTTCGTTCAAATAACACCTGTTGCCACTAATATTCGGTCCAGGTTTTATGTTATTTGTCTCAATTTGTGCTTTATTAATCTCAGAGGAAATTATGGAGCCTTTTCCTTTTCTTAAGAATGGCTTCTTCATGGCCACCCTTCAACTGAGACCATTTCTGATGAGGCTTCAGCAAACATTATGTATTAACTGAAGGGCACTCTGGATCACTGAGGTCCTTTGTCAGGTCTTTGCTGGTTTTGTTTCTACTTTCAGATACTGCTGTAGGTGGATTTTATTTTAGGCCTACCACTTCTTTTGTCATCCACGTGTCCTGTTTCCTCAAATTTACTCAGAAATCCTGAAGAAAAAATTTAAAGAAAGTCTGGCTCCTTGATTTGTACTGTACCTGTTACCTAGAAATTTCATTTCAGTTGCTCTTTTTAGCATCCTCCCACAATCATACACATAAATGCTGCTCACCAGAGGTGGCAAAAATACAGACATTCTGTACTTAGGTTTCAGTACAGATACTAGAGTTGAAAACTTTTCTAGTAAAAGTTGAAGTACTGATTCGATGTCTTTACTCAAGTAAAAGTGAAAAAGTACAGGCTCTGAAATGTACTCAAAGTAAGAAAGTAAAAAGAAGCTCTTTTGAAAGATGTTTCTACCAACTATATTTGTGCCAAACTTTTATTAATAAAGTAATATTGGATAATATTGGATAGTAATATTGGGTGTCATGGCCCTGGGTCATGTGACCCAGTACTCTGAGTTTCTTGGTGTTTTGTTATTCTTTTTAGTCTAGTTTTTAGTTCCTTGTTTGTAAAGTTCAAGTCATGGCTGTGTCTCCTTATGTTTCCTGTTTTATTTTGAAAGAGTTTTGTGTGTTGTGTTTATTGTATTTAGTTTCACGTGTCCTGTCATTATGTTAATTGTTATCAGCTGTTTTCCCCATGTGATTCTACTTCCTTTGATCATTCCTTATGTGTATTTAGTCTGTGTGTTTCCACTCTGTCAGTGTCAGATCGTCTGTTATCCTCAGCTCATATTTTCGTAGTTTCCCTTATTGTGACACTGTGTTTCATAGCCTGCTTAGTTACTCTGTGTCTATAGTTTTTCCATAGTTCATTCACAGAGTGTCTTAGCCTTTTTAGTTTACACAGTGTTCTCTGTCTTCTTAGTTTTCCCAGTTTCAGTGTTCCCTAGCGTTTTTGTCATGCCGTCAGCCGCAATAAAAGGCTTGCCTTATTTTGGAAACCTAGTTCTGTCTCCACCGTGTCTGCTCTTGGGTCTACCGCATTCTTCACACCGGCGCACCCCGCCGTGACAATTGGGCTTGGATTTACAACATTATGAATGAATTGTGCTCTACTTGGAGGCAGCAGGTCTCCCTCCCCTTTCGACGGGTTGTGTGTGAGACTTTAAATCATCAAACTGTAAATTATAAATTTTAAATTGTTATTGATCCCTTTACCCCTACTGCTAACCTGTATATTTATTTTCTTACTCTTCTTATATTTATTATTTATTTACTTGCACTGCTGTAACTGGAGCCTCGTCGTCTCTCTATATCCTGGACTGTATGTAGAGATGACAATAAAGTTTACTTTGACTTCAGCAGCAAGCAGGCGCACCGAGGGCTCTCGCGCTCACTTTTCGTGTATAGAATTTCGAAAAAAACATCGGTGCAAATTATAAGTGTGTATCATAACGTCAGGTGTTTTCGTGTTTGTTGGTTTGTTTTTATTATGTTTTCTTTTGTGAGTTGGTTATTAGATGCTGCTCCAGCCAGCCATAGAATCCCCCGCCTCCCCGCCCTCTCCTCCCCGTGCCGCAAGCAGCAGGCGCACCTCGCTAACGGAAGGCGCCCTTACTCCCAGCAAATGGGCGATAGAAAACCGATTGGCGTCTATTAGTGATGGGTCCAGCAACACTGACGCACCGACACGTGTATCAAGCTCACAGAGTGAAACCTGTATCGGTGCGTGCCTCACTTTAAAAAAAAAAAAGTCACGTGATGATACACCTGCTGTATCGCTCATTGCCAACGCGCCAAACTGTGTTTAAAAGGTACCGCATCCGCACCTGCCAACAGAATGAATCGCCACCAAAAACACCACAATAATACTCTCGCAAAGATAAAAAAAAAAAATACACATATCTAAATAACAAAACAGAGCCCGAAAGAAAAAGAAATGTTTCTGCTGTGTGGAATCATTTTGATCTTTTAACTGCAAATAGTTTGTCTGTCTTTGTTTCAGTGTAGTCTGTCAGACTAGGAAAAACAGCAACGTGACTTGAAGTGTAAATTATTTATTTCATTTTATGCAGGTTGAAGGACTGCCAACCCCTTAGTATTGTGGAGAGTGTCGGAGAGAAACGTTCCAAGATCAGAGGATCCTTTAACTTGGGAATAGGAAGACATCCGAACCTACCTATTTAAATGTAACTGACTCAGAGTTTATTATAAATTTCTATCCTGAAAAAATAAGTTCATCCAATGTTTTTGCATTCAGTCTATTGCGGGTTTTTTTTGTTGATTTTTTTACACCATTTCCCCAGCTTTGGAAAACTCACAGGCACAGATGAAGTTGGGGTACATAAAAACTGTAAAGCCAGGTGGAAAAGGTTCGGATGTCTTTGGATACAGTTTGGGGAATGTGCTGAAACGCTTCACGAGGCCTCATCTACCCATAGTGTCTATTAAATTCCCAATATGCGCTGGCTGACGGGGCAGCAATACTAGGAGCAAAAGTTTTTTTTTTGTTTTTTTTTTGCCAGTGCCCGTGATGCCGCCCCACACCTGTGTCGCCCGTATCAAAAACCGCTATTGATAATAGGATGTGATGTTGCAACACCAGTCAAATACTAATGTCTATTATTTTTTAAAGACATATTTCTTTGTTATGGGAAAAATATTAAAATCATCATGAACAATAGCAGTGATGATTTCTAGAATTTGTGTATATAATTTGGCATTTCTTACCAATCTAGGCTGAAAGTAAGTACACAATACCATTTCATTTAGTTTAAAGGTTTGTGTTACAGATGTATTGCGTATGATACGGGAATTTAAATGTGATGATAGACCAGGTGCAGATGGGTGTCACAAGTTAATCTGGCTATAGGCTATAGTCCACGAGAGGGTAAGTACATACAAGAACGCATATTGAGAAACGGCCAGTACTCCCCTTATGATCCCCTCGCTCGCTCACATCCAGTTGACCCCACCTCCATTACAGTCAGAGAGACGTGGAAGTAGTGACGTTTTATTTTGTGAAAAAGTGAAAGATGAGTGTCGTTACATTACCGCTCAGTTCGTGGGTTACAACAGAAAGAAAGATTGAGCGGGGTTATTTCAACAAACCAAAAACTTCTTGCCGAGTAAGAGGATGATAATGTTAGTGTAAACTCTATTTATTTAAACTTCATCGCTCAGTATACCACGTTCTCAACAAGTAAACGGTTCAGTGTTCATTTCCAGACGTCCTATAAAATACTATTTGCTCTGATTGTTGCACATCGCCAAAAGTTATGCCTGCTGGAAACAAAAAATTTTTCTTAGTACATTAATACATGCGTTACTGTTTAGGCTCAAATCGGTGTGACGTTCGAAGGTTGGCGGTGACGTGAAATAAAACCCCTCATACGTGTGAAACTAAAAGTAGCAAGCCTATTCTCAAAATGCAAGGAGTAGAAAGTCAATATTTGTTTTAAAATATATGAAGGAAAAGTCAAAAGCTGTCAATAAAATAAATGCTTAAGTAAAGTACAAATAGCCTAACTGAAAATTCTGATTTGTTAATTCCCACCTCTGTACTTATAGTCCAGGTGAGTTCATGAGCAGCAAACAGACATGGGGCTTTGTAAAAGAAAAAAGAAAAATCTCAGATGAGATAATTATATTACAAATTCCTTTTTTCAACATTTTTTTTTTTTTACTAATTTTGATTTAGATTTCTGAATAAAATTATATATATTACACTTTTCTGATGCTTTGTCAATTCTCTAATGTCCAAAACAACAGTATTTTATAAATCTTTCAGTATTTAAAAAAGATTAAAATAAGTTGCACTGACCTTGAAGCCCTGGATCCATCCCAAATATGCTCTACTACGTCTTAGATGCTCTACACAGTGAACACTGAAACAACTGCTTGGTTGAGTTTCAGTTTTTCAACTCAACCATAATGAGACACACCTCTTTTTTCTGTTTGTAGTTTCTGTTTCTTTGTGGTTTTCTGTTTCTTTAGCTTTAAGAAAACATCTCTATGCATTATCAAAATGGACATGAAACATTAGATGCATAAAGGCTACTTTATTGTATGTGGCCCTGCTAAAAAAAACTGACATAGATGTAACACTGTCTGTGACGCTGGAATTAAGATTTAGGATTTAAGAAATAGAACACGTTTAGCCCTATCTTGTGTCAATACAAGTGATGTCACCGGTTTTGTTGGGTGGTTGGTTTGTAGCATCAATAGACCCTAGACAGTTTTTAGTTTATGGTAACTAACTAGTGACAGAACCAATAATTCAGAAGAAAATAACTGCAAAGGCCAGTTTAAAGGGGCCACTTGTACTGCCCCTGGGTGCAACAACTACTTATATGTTAAGAAACCAAGGGTATCCTGTCTACTTTCACACTTTCTGTTAAGCAGTAAGTGTTTTTTTGTTGTTTGGCTAGCTGCAAAGGACCACAAAAACTAAAGGAAAAAAATCACAAAAGATGGAAGTTTTTCTGTAGAAACAAAAACTTGATAGAACAGAAGTGTAAGTGACAAGCTAATAGTGAAAGGCTAACAAGTATGTAAACATGCAAACATATATGATATTAGATGAATGTAATTAAAACACACATTGCCTTAGCTCAGTCATACTCAACCACCCTAGGGGCATGTCCCACTTTGACCATGGCCTTTCATGGCATACTGAACACAGATGGTTCTGTATGCCGGCTACTTGGTTATGGCATTTAATGCATGCCCTGCTTGCTAGCATCTTACACCCTCCTGTTATGTTTTGGATTGTCTCAGGTCATCTTTACACAGCATACACCTGGGGTCTTGCCTGGTGTGGTAGACCCCAGCCTCTACAGATCTTGTATGTATAGCTTATTCCTGTGCTGCCATGCCTCTGTGCTACCTTTCAGTCCAGCTTTTTCCAGGCACTGGTAGGATTTTGGGGTGTGTTAAGAGAAAATACCTAAAGTAATTAAGTGCATAAGAGGCCCTTGACTTGCTTGAAAACCTGTCATCCTAGATGAGACTTTGCTGAGACCTATACTAACACCTATACCAACAGCTAAGCTAAACCCTGTATACAACAGCTTGTATCTTGTTGAGTGAACAAATGTAATTTATGTCTGTAGTACTTACACCAATCATGTTTCAGTTAGTGTTTGTATTGCTTATGTAAACATTACTTTTAATTAAATTAATGAAACATACATAAATTATAGCTTGCAAAACCATCTCTTTCATTTTGCTTGAACATTCTTAAAACAGTTGGCAGGATCCCAGTTCAGCCTAGCTTTCTCCCCTTCAACCATCTGATACTAAGACCACAGAACTTCCAGATCAAGACATGCTGACTACAAGAAAAAATACAATAAAATAACCCTAACCCTAATAATAAAAATGAAATAAGTCTGTTGAATAGTTTGCAGACAAAAAATATTATCCCCAAAGCAACTTTCGTAAAATGTAGTAAAATATGCATTGCAAACAACACTATGAATTTTAACACAATTTAAAGCTCAGACATAACATTCAACATTACTATAACATTACAACATTACTATGTTGCTTGCATACATTAGTCCTCCATTTAATCAGGCTGTATCCATTAATAGTGACTTTATGCTATTTAACGTGTGGAGAAAACATTCAATTTTGAGTATAACTGCTCCACTCAAACAATTTGCGAAAACCAGTGTGCATTTGCCTTTGTAACAATTGCCCATCTGGCAAAAATCAGTGTTTACACTTCAAGTGTATAAGACTTTAAGTTATGAACGAACAATCTTTGTCTAATAGCCACAGAGCAAACCACATAGTTTATATGAACGTTTTATAACTTACAATTTTAAACTTTAAAATGGTAAACACATATTTGCATTGCAGAAACCTTGAAAAAAATATCTGGCTTTCCTGAGTCTGTTTCAAGCTCATTCACCCCATTAGCTTGTTTTTTAGGAACTGTGCCTCGGATGACAACCTCTGCCCATCCAGCTTCATGATAATTTTTTACAAGACTTCACTGCATTTGAGCTCCGGTGGGTAGCTTAGGTTCAGACAGTATATCAGTCCAAATAACAGAGCACAAGCAATTGCAATGCTCCTCAAACCAGTGAGAACCTCCACGCCTTCAATCAGGACACCGATGTTCTCTGGGTCATCTCCAGGCTCCGCACCCTCCTGCTGTATGATATACACTCCCATCACAGTTTGTTCCATGGCTTCAGTGTTGGCCTCAGTGTTCTGTGACGTAAAATATAATAATACATTTGACTGAGTCTAGATATGAAAAAAAGGAATTCAGCAATCAGCATGAATATGCTGATATATTTACTAAATTCTATGTCTCTGGTTTCACACCTCAGAAATTTGACATGAAACAAAACAAGGACCAATTGCAATATCTTTTATTCACACCTGGTGTCACATTTTACCATTTCATATATCGAAATTACCCATAACTCCTGCAGCAAATTACATAACACAGAACATCTTGTGAATGCAACTGACCGTATATTCCTTCACAAGTTTCTCATGGTCTTTGTTCAGGTGGACACACAAGGACTTCAGGATGCATGCTCGCCTTGTATGTATTGTGTCATCCTAAGAAAAAAGGGAATCCATAATGACAATATTTAGCTTTTAGGCAGCAGTTTGAAAAAGGAATACTTAGTTTGGAAGAGTCCAAAAGGCCACATGATAAATGGACTGGTTCTTATGTAGCGTTTTTCTTCTCGGAGCACTCAAAGCGCTTTATACAACAATTTATTCACGCAATCACACCCATTCACACAAGCACTTTTTCTAAACTGTTTAGTGCTTATGTAGCAGATTTCAAACGGTTGACTGCGTTGTGACGACAGACAC
>CAKLIZ010000531.1:123334-140508 GCA_922035795.1 Oreochromis mossambicus
CTGCCACATACACGTCACTGATAAAAAATGAAATATGCATTAGAAAATGTCAAGAAGATTAAACTTCTGCATGATCCAATAAATAAATAAATAAATAACAGAATAATAATAATAATAACAATAATAATAATAATAATAATAATATGGCAAACTTGAACTTACCATGTATTGTTGAGGAGGTGCATAAGAATCTCAGAGCATGAGAATGTGGCTTTATTTTGTGATGTATTTCTGGGGAGAGAAATTAATTAAAATAAAGTTATTACTCTGACAAATTTGTGTTAATATCTACATACTGTGAAATGTGAAGACTGTTACGGTGCGTACACACCGAACGCGATAGACGCGACCAGAGCTTCAGGTTTACATGTAAAGTCAATGGAGGAGCACGATGAAGTGCGACTGGGGGTCCAGCTAAACTTCGGAAGCAGATTTGCATCGCGAAAACGCTTTTCTGCCTAATTCACATGACTGACGCCTTTGAAGCGCTGCAGTTTGTGTGGTGCATTTTGTGTATTCGCGCTTATCACGTCTACCGCTCAAGCTGGTAAAATCTGTGGGACAGCAGCTCGTCAAACTCGGCAAGGGACAGACGGTGGTACAGCTGAAAGCAGCCGTCATCCAGACGCAGCTCCTGGAGCAAGTGGTGAAACTCACCAAACTGCTCACGCTTGTGGAGGACCTGATGGACCCAGGTACGGTGAGGACGTCCTTTACTCACTGCTCTGCTCTCCACAGCAAATAGAGAAGGGAGACTCTTTCTTCAAATGCTAGATTGACAGCTGCCATTTTAATAACATACCGTCTGGCACTACTTCCTCCCAGATCTCTGCTTCATGCGCATGAAAATTGCATATTTCAAAGCGCGACCACTTCACGCTGGACGCGCTTCGAGGTGCGAATGTGCACGCGATCAGCTAGGGGTGTCTATCGCGTTCGGTGTGAATGCACCGTTAGTCAGCCTTAATGCAGAGCACCAGAGAAACTATAACCTGAACAATTATCCACCTAAATAACTCCGAATTCAAAAACTAAGTGAATATATTACAAAAAAAGAAAATGCACATGCAATTATTGTGACAGATTTTATCTTACTCCTTGTCTGTGAAGGTTCTCAGTCATCCAGGTCATCGTAGTCAAAGGAGTTTGCAAAGAAAAGCGTCTGGACTTCTGTGAGTTGCTTGAAGACGTTTCACCTCTCATCCGAGAAGCTTCTTCAGTTCTAAGGTCAAATGGCCGAGAGTCCCAGATTTAAACCCAGTGGGAGTATCCCCCCAAGGAGGGACAAAGGACCCCCTGGTGATCCTCTAATCACATGCGCCAAGGTGTGAAAGTGGGTGTGGGACCTAATCAGCCAGGGTTTCGGGTGAGCTCATTGTGAAACCTGGCTGATTAGGTCCCACACCCACTTTCACACCTTGGCGCATGTGAGTAGCAGGGAGGCCCCGCATCCCAGACCCCAATCCGATGGCCAGCAGCTCCTCCCAGCCCCCCAGCCCTGATGGCTAACAGAACCGGGGTGAGTGAAGACCCCAAACCTCCCTCCGCCCACTCATAAGTAGTGTTGCTGTGTGCTGTTCTAAAGTGAATTTAAAACACAGGAGGGCATGGTGCTTCCTGCCAGAGAGCAGCACGGCTCCTCCTGAAAACCCTTAGTGTCTATATGCATTAAAATTGAGGGTAGGGCACCAGCGCCAGAGGTGGGTTGGAATACACCGACCATCCTCTGGATGCTGTAAAACGTGCCCACCCCCAAGGTTGCAGAATAAAACTGAGGCACAGGTGGCCAGAAGGGGACAGAGGGGGGGGGGGGGGGGGGGGGGGGTGCCTCCCCTGCACCCTGGTGACATATCTGCACCCAAGCCCTGTGTGTGGGTGGGTGTGGTAGAGCGGGAAGAGGGAGGTAGCTGAGGATGGGGAGGGAAGAAAGGGAGGGGCAAGTGGCTCCTCCCTGGGGCCAGCTCCCCCGCTGACCCCAGTAAGCACCCCCAACTCTGGAACCCACCAGGGCAAGGGGGCCCAGGCCCATCCGGACCGGGGCCCACAGCAGCAGCACCGCCCAGCCCTACAGAGTCTGGGGCAGCCCACCCGACTCCACCGCAGAGAAAACTGCACCCACCCCATCATCCAA
The DNA here is from genome assembly GCA_922035795.1 of Oreochromis mossambicus. NCBI lineage: Eukaryota > Metazoa > Chordata > Actinopteri > Cichliformes > Cichlidae > Oreochromis > Oreochromis mossambicus. The sequence goes on from CAKLIZ010000531.1 coordinate 125,466, forward strand.
TCATCTCCCAAACTACACAAGACAATAGACACCCAGGTTGAGTTCATTCTCTATCTCTCCTATATCTCTCCCCCACCTGCAAAGTGAGCTCCTGTAGAGAGGAGACCACCTGCAAAGATGTAACAGCCTCCCCACCAGTTAGAGAGCCCGCTAGTTGGGCCGATGCACCAGAGGTCCCCTGCACTGGGGCTGAGCCCCCCTGCACCCACCGGCCCACAGCCCCGGCGACACAACAGCCAGGACCCAAGCCCCCAAGGCCCTGCCAGCACCCCAGACCGGGGGCGGAGCACCCCCAGACCTCCAAGCCTCCATGCCCGTCCCGAACCCACCCGGGGGCAACCAGGCCACCAGGCCAGTAACCAACGTCCGCCAGTACAGACCCTCCCCCATCTCCGCTGTACGCAGCCACAAGGAAAACACCATCTAGGAGCCACCAGAGCCCCTAACCAGGTGTTGGCCACATACCCCGGGTTAGGCCTTCCAGGGAAAACATCCCTAGGGACTCCACAGACGCCCTAAGGCCGTCCCTACCCCATATCAACCACAATAGCGAAGGCAGGACCAAACCATGACCCCCCACCCCCACTAGGTGATGAAGCCGATCAAAGGAGCCCAGAGGGATTGATCAAATGTGGTGGCAGAGGCTGTATCAAGACTAATGTGATATATTAGATGGTTTTTGTATTGATTAGAATTAAGATTATTTTTATTTTTCCAGTTAAGGAGGACCGTTTTCTTGGCAATGCATAGGGCTGTAAAAACAATGTGGGCTGTGTTTATTTCTGCAATGACCTCATCCAAGTTGCTCAGCAAGCACACTAAAGGGGAGGCTGGAATGTTACATTTCAGACACTTTGATAAGTCTTCACATATCTCACGCCAAAACGTCTGAACTGGTGGACAGAACCAAAGAGCGTGGAAGTAATTGTCTGGTGTATTGCCTTGACAGTGTGAGCAGTTGTTGGAAGACGTATAGCCCATCTTGAACATCCTATGACCAGTATAGTGCACTCCATGTAATATTTTGTATTGTATTAATTGCAAACTGGGATTTCTAATTAAATTAAAGGCTTTTAAGCAGATCTGAGACGAAAGGTTTTGGTCTAAGATGATTGATAAATCTGCTTCCCATTTTGCAATAGGAAGTGATATTGATTCATCTATTTTAGAAAGTGTTCTGTATATTTTAGACAATAATTTGGGGGGTTTTAGATTAAAAAAAATGTACCACACTTGGTGGTGTTTGTAATTCAGCTTCACTGGGATTAAATTTCTTTTTTACTATGGATTTAATTTGTTGATATTCCAAAAATCGTTTCTTGTTGATCCCATATTGTGTAACTAGTCTGTCAAATGAAATAAATTCTGTTCCCTCTAATATATGTTCTAAGTATTTAATTCCTTTACAACTCCAGTCTGGAAAATTAATCATATTATTGTTTTGTAATATGTCAGGGTTATTCTAGATAGGTGTACGTTTGCATGGGATTAATGAGGACTCTGTCATTTTTAGAAACTCCCACCATGCTGTCAGAGAAGAGCTGATGTTGATGCTTTTAAAGCATTCATGTCGTTTGATGTTTGAACTGATAAATGGTAGGTCTGAAATTTCTAGATTATTACATAGTGCCTGTTCTACATCTACACTGAAAAAAAAAGTTCTTTCAATTTACTTGATTTTATTGTGTACATCGGTCCCACATAATATGAATAAGTATGACTGACTTAATTTTCCACTTTCCCTCAAGTAATTAATGCTTGTCAAATCAAAGTATTTTATTTACATCAGATTACTTTAAAAAAATCATGTTTGATGTACTAATATTAATCTGTTACCATAATATCAATGCATTGCATAATGTCAATATATTTTAATGTTTAACACCAACTTATTTTTGATTGCCAGTGGTATGCAATGATATTGTGTAACGTAAACACATTGCAATTATGTTCCTGCAACAAAAATTATGGCTTTAAATCCTACTTAATTTTTTCAGTTGAAATATTAACTGATCATTATTGACAAAAAAGGCAAAGACCGTGAGTGCTGCTGAACAATTCACCTTTATTAAACGGTAACAGCAGTGAAAGCAGCAAGCTGCCATGAACAAGTCCAAAATCACATCAATATAAACTTGTTAACACATTTTTAAAGATAGCCTGCAGAAATAACTAAAAGAAAAATTTAAAACATTTGAAATATTTCACAAAAAACTGACCTTAGCAGCAAATAAAAGAAAGTGCTTATAGATGATCCTGTCATCTCTTACATATAACATTTGTATTAATTACACAATTGAAAATTTAAACTAAATTAAGACTACCTGAAAAAAGCAACACGCTTTTATGAATAAACAGATTTACACAAATATAACTTGTGTATTATTTGACAACAGTTTCAGCTTCTGTACAAGTATTTACCTGTACAAGATTTCAACTAAGTTGAGCCTTAAATGACATTGTTACATAACTAATACCAAACACCTACATGAATTTTTATCTTCCTTTTAAACATATAAGCAGGACATCAAGGTTGACTCAGAACATATTGCTAAAAATCGTCAGTAAAAATTTCTTACAACATGATACCAGAAGGAAAAATCTTCCTTGCAGTCACATGAGGGGAAAGCAATAAAAAGATAAGCAGTATAACGTTACTGAACACAAAATGAAAAACTGCAAAGAATTGCAGAAGTGCTGTCTTTGACTTCTCAATGAAACAGATGGTTTTTGAAAGCAAGAACTTTAGAGAGTTTAGCTCCATCCAGTTCCATGAAAATCTTCTGGAAAATGTCAAAGGTGTAGCGGAGGTCAGCAGGGTAGGTAAGGTTTAATGCATATATGAGTCCAAATAGCATTATCACAGCAAATGCTTCATTATCCAAATTCTTCGCCACCCTGATGCCTGCAAGGACAACTCTTGTTCTTCTGCTGAAGCTTGCTCTTTAAGAAGATAAATTCGAACAGTGGTGTCTTCAACAGTCTCATTGATGGCACGTTCTTCCATGCCCTGTAAAAAAGAAGCCATGTTAGTCATTTCATGCCAAGTAAGTAATATGACACACTGTGGAAAGTCCGAAAAAAAAGAAAAAAAAAGACAAGTACATACCACATACTCCCGGATAATCATGCCAGGGTCTTCACCCATGTAGATACACACTCCCTTGACACACTCGCGTCCAGCATCAACATCTTCACACTGAAATGAAATGTATGTAATTAGCATCTTCATTCAGCCCTTGTCCTTCATTTAAGTTTTAATAGTGTACTTTACATGAATGTTTTTAAAGTAAAGGCACACAAATTAATAATAGGTTTACTGGCAATTAATAATAAGTTGACAAAGTGAAGGTTAAAAAAACAAGCAGATGTAAAAATACAAAATGAGAGAATTTATCATGGGAAAACATCTGAAATCTTCCACATTTATAAAGTTTCATTCAAAGAGGATCATGTTAAGTGAGTGTTGAGGCTTTATCACTTACATTATCCATTTGTGCCACAATTCTTTCCAGTATTAGTCCAAGCTCTCCTCTTCTGTTGACCAACTTCACCAGGTTGTCCAAGTGGAGATCCAGCTGAGCCAGGAACTTTGTTTGAGGGGGGATGGTGGCAATTCTCTTAAACTCAGCGTTGATCTGAAAACATGAGCACAGAGGAATGAGCTTCAAAGGTTTAATACCTGGAAGAAGGCTGCAATCACTCATGCTGAAGAAATGGGCTGTCAAATAACAACTGTGCCTTAACCATTTTAGGCTAATACCACAAGAACACCGTGTATGAGGCAAACCTTACCTCATGGAAGTCAAATAGAGCAGGCCATCTTGCCATGAAAGCCTCCACCATTGGTGCATCACGAACAACTTCATGTCTTCTGTATGAAAAAGTCTTTTCCATCTTGAGTTTCACCAACTCTGTTACTCTTTTTATGTCCATGTGGTGGGCTTTGACATGTCAATAGCTTTAAGAGTCCCTTTGTCTGCTACTTCTGAAACTGAGGTAAGATTAAGAAACTCATTCCCAAACAAGGAATCCATAAACTGAAGTCTGAAACTGCCCTGAAGACCACACTGTCTCTTGACTTCAACGATGAGATCCTCAGTTGATTCAGGCGCTCCATTAGAGAGTGAGCCTTCGACAGGTTCCGTCAGCCAAGACAGTCTTTAGGACCACAGGACTCTGTAGGCAAAAAAGAATTACATATCAGACATACAGCTATGCATATCCAATAGTCAAAGTTATAAAGATCAGACATAAAAAAAGAAGAATTTATCTAATGAAATACATGCGACTGAACCTATTACACTTATCTGAACACCTTTTATTTCTATATGTCTTTTTAAAGTCACAATGTGGACTGATCCAAACTTATAGTCGACCAATGGATAAGTATCAAGGAGTTAACAGATTGAAACGAGAGTGAATATTCTTGTGGATACTGGGCTGAGCTCAAAAGCTCTGTCGTGCTCTCTGTACCAGCCACCAAGCTCTCTGACAATGTAGAATATGCTGTGGTACAATGCAGATATGGTTTTTCAGTATTCTGGCAATCCACCTGCTGCCCTTTGGGCCAGTACCATTCCCTTTTTATAAGTTATGCCCTTTAATGTCACACACTGTCCAAGGTTGACCTCTAGAATGTCAGGGAATATGTACCTAATGACTTAAGCTATCTCCTCTTTAAGCAAATCCACTAGAAAAGCTGATACAGCTGAGACCTCCAATTCAGACTTGCCAAGAGATGGGGAGTTTAGATGGTAAACTATCATCATCTGATGTTTTGACTTCTGTGATCATAAAGGTAAAAATTCCACCATCACAAAAAACATTAATTTTAATTGAAAAAAAGGTATTCCAGTCCAGAAGAGTACCAATCTTTCTCTCATTTATACATAATGTTTTGAGAAGCAGCTCACATATGTTCCACACAAAGTAGAAAAAAAAGGGGGAAAAAAAGGGTCCTAATTTTTGTTAGGACAATGTTGGAAAATTCACAATACATCACTTAATAAACTTATCTCCTTGTAGATATCTGCTGTATTATTTGGGCTTGACCAATAGAATAGTCAAGTAAGTGACACTTCACCTAAAACAATGACTAAATGGAAAAATGATTTGGCATTTATGGGCACAGGTTCTTAAACCCACATCTAAGGTGGCAGGATCCTTATTATAACTTGAGTGCGTGTCAGCAGCAAGAATTAAAGTATGGCACTGTGGCGCTCCCAGCTTCTTAAACTCTGACGGTTACAGCCTGACTAATTAGCCACTGTAGCCATAACTAGCACGAGTAACACAAACACTATTGCGCTCTCTCAGTGACGTTTTAACTTGCTAAGCCATCAAAAACGCCAGTGCTCTCTGTCACAGACATAAATTCAATATCCGACCGACAACAGCTGCTTTCTCCCGACTATGTGCAATTTGTTACTATTTTTCAGCTTTAGCCACGAAGCTAATACCAACTTTAGCTAGTACTGTAAAAACAACATGTAAATGCATTACAGATTACTTTTCATATAGCATGAACTACAACAATTCTGTGAAAACGTACCTAACTAAAACAAATGTATTTAGATTACTTACCTTCTCAGTATGCCTGACTCAGTGCCAAAGGTTGCTTGTGGCTAAACAGTCTTCCAGAATCTGGCGCTCAATTGTGCTCTCCTTAAATTATGTTGTTGTCTTATTGGATAAGACTCTAGGTCTTATTATCCAATCATATTTAGTTGTTGTCTTTGAATATATTGCATCATTTCCGGTTGTGGTCAAACATGATTACAATGGTTTTAGTATTCTAATTTAGTCACTTTAAATCAATGCAAGAAAAATGAGTAGTCTCAGTATTGTTTATAATCAAGTAAATTGTGCTTTATTCAATCATGTAAATAAGAGAAACATGAAAGGCTTGTGTAGAATTAACTAAATTCATTTGTGCAAATTCAAAAGCCTGCCAATTCCCATTTTTTCAGTGTATCCAAGGTTCATCTAAGAAGGTGTGTTTAAACCATCTAGAGATGAACTGAAGCCTGTTGGCTAAAAAACAGTGATTAAAGTTAGGCAGATCTAATCCTCCTTTATCCTTGGTCCTTTGTAATGTTTTTAAGCTGATACGTGGGGGTTTATCTTTCCAAATAAATTTAGAGATATATGAGTCTAGAGATCTGAACCAATCTTGTGATGGCTTATTTGGGATCATCGAAAACAAATAGTTTATTTTTGGCAAGACCATCATTTTTATAGCGGCGACCCTTCCCATGAGTGATATGGGTAAAGATTTCCATCTAGCTAGATCGCTTTCTACTGTCTTTAAAAGCGGGATGTGGTTTAATTTAGTTAATTCTGAAAGCTTGGGAGAAACATTAATACCTAAATATTTTATATTTCCAGATTGCAGTGGTGTAGGAGAAGAATTATGGAAGGAGCAATTAATCGGAAGAACTGTAGATTTTGACCAGTTAATTGAATAATTTGAGACTCTTGAGAAAGAATTTATCAGTTCAATCACCCCAGAGATATTGGTTTGTGAATTTTGGAGAAAAAGTAACACATCATCCTCATAAAGGCTGATTTTACGTTCCACGTTCTTGCATTTTATGCCCTTAATTACTGAATTCTGTCTAATTGCTGCTGCTAGTGGTTCAATAAAAATTGCAAACAGTGAAGGGGAGAGTGGGCATCCCTGCCTGGTGCCCCTCAGGAGACAGAAGCTGTTGGATGTTTGGTCATTTGTTCTGACACAAGCTGTTGGGGAATTATATAATATTTTTAACCAGTTTATGAAAGAGGTTCCAAAACCAAATTTGTGTAAAGTTGCAAATAGAAATTTCCAGTTAACTCTGTCAAACGCTTTTTCTGCATCAAGAGACAATATTATGGTTTCAGTGTTTTTACTGCATGAGTAGTCTGTTAAATTAAGTAATCTACGTGTATTTGTTGATGAGTGCCTACCTTTTATGAAACCAGTTTGGTCAGGATGAATTAAGAGCGGGATTATTTTCTCTAATCTCTTTGAGAGAGCTTTGCAGATTATTTTGAGGTCTACATTTATAAGGGATATTGGACGATAGCTTGAGGGATATACAGGGTCTTTGCCTGGTTTTAGCAGGAGATTAATGTTTGCAGAATTCATATTTGATGGAAGTCTGCCATTTTCTTTGATTTCCAACAACATTCTGTAAAAAACTGGTGCTAGAATCGTCCAGAATTCTTTGTAGAATTCTGCAGGAAAGCCGTCTGGACCTGGAGCCTTATTATTGGGCATACTTATCAGGGCTTCCTGGAGTTCACCTGGCGTCAGTGGGAAATCCAGTGCCATTGCTTGGGTGTCTAATAATTTTGGAAAAGTTATGTTGTCCAAAAACTGATCAATTTCGTTTTTAGATGGGTTTATTTGTGGTGTATATAAAGTTTCATAGAAATCCCTAAAATTTTTTGTTTATTTTTTTAAGATCATATATTGTATTCCCAGATAAATCTTTAACAGCACATATAGTTGTTTTTTCTTTATTGATTTTTAACTGGTTAGCAAGAAATTGTCCGGATTTGTTACGGTATTCATAATTTTGCAGGCGAAGTCTTTGTACTAAGAATTTAGTCTTTTTATTAATAATTTCATTTAATTCTAGTTTTGTTTTGCGTATTTTGTTTAATATTTCTTGATCTTGGTGTGATACATAGGCTTTTTCTAAGGATTTGATGGTTTTTTTTAGTTCCTGAATATTTTTGTTTTCTTCTTTCTTCTTATGTGATGAGAAAGAGATTATTTTACCTCTCATCACAGCTTTCCCTGCTTCCCAGAGGACAGATGCTGATGTTCCAGGAATGTCATTAAAGTCTAAATATGAAGTCCATTCTTTTTTAAAGTATTTGATAAACTCTTCATCTTTGAGCAGCGATTTATTAAATCTCCAGTTTTTACTTGGTGTAATATTATTCTTGTGCATTAGTGTTAAAGATACAGGAGCATGATCGCTGACAGCTATAGGATGAATCTCAGTGTCTGAAATGTTACTCAGCAGTGAGCTGCTGACCAAAAAATAATCCAGACGAGAGTAGGAGTGATGAACATGTGAGAAGAAAGTATATTCCTTACTGTTGGGGTGGAGGGAGCGCCATGCATCGCAAAGACCAAAGTCGCTGATATACTGTTTGATTATATTTGTGGACTGCCAATTACGCTGAGTTCCTGCTGTATTGAACCTATCCATTTCTTCATTTAGTCCCAGGTTGAGGTCTCCCCCAAGAACAATTGTGCAATCTAGGTGTTCAGAGAGTGTACTAAAAAAACCGTGGAAGAATGAGGGGTCATCAACATTTGGACCATATATACTTACAATGCATAGCTTTTGGTTAAGTATAGATAGTTTAACGATTAGGAATCTGCCCTCTGGATCTATAACTGTGTCGAATATTGTGAAATTAATATTTTTATGTATTAAAATTGCTACTCCTCTTTGTCTAGAATTATAACAGGCTGAGAACACATTAGGAAACTCAGGTGTTTTAAGTTTATTCAAACCTGTGACAGGTATGTGGGTCTCCTGTAATAGAATGAATGAATTAAACCTTTCATCAATCCAGTTAATGCGGTTGCCCGCCACTAAACTCCACTGACAAAAACAGGAATTTTAGATAGAGCATCATAAAACACTCATAAAATTCACTAAAACCATGTCGGTCAGTCTTACCACTGCTACCAACAATCACCAACTCCGGTTAAGCAGAAAGTAACCCGTCATTCACGGAGCTATATGCGAAGACATTACGGCTCTACGCGGCTTTCCCGCTCTTCAAAGTTAGCTAACTCCAGAGAAAAAAAACTGTCCTAACCACGCAGATAACCATGAAACACACCTCATTCAAATGTGACAGAAACAAAAAAAACGAACTTACCAAAATAGCCTCATCAGTTTTTGCTCTGTTGCAACAATTAGCGACTCCGGTTAAGTTTAAAAAAAAATCAAATTCACCAACTTACGTTTGAAAAATGTTTGGCTCTACACACTCCCTGCTATATATAAAGCTCCTCTAAGTCACCACACTACACAGGTAAAAATTTTTAACTACTAGTATTTATCTATCACACCACTAACCTAAATAAATATATCAAGAAATATGTGAATTACTTACCTCACTATCAGGTATGCCAAAGAAGTAACTCCACGTGCGCTCGTTAACGTCTCAACGGACCTTTTTCGCATCCGGTGGGCGTGGAGCATGCGCAATACATGATGCTATCAGAACCGTTGGTTTGATGGACCTCATTCTCATTGGATTGCCATGAACGAATTTAACTCATCAAAGTTTTCTTTGATTCATATTCAACAAAAAAGAAAGAATCATTTAATGAGCATAAAAATGATTTCCTCATGTAATGTAAACATATTACTACTTTGTTAATCAAACACATGCCCTAGTTGATTTTTTTGAGTGCACTTCTGATTTGTTTTTCGCAGCAGTTTTTTGTGTCCTGACTCATGTGTGTAAAGTGTTCATGCCATCAGCAACTTGTTTTTTTTTTTTTTACTTGTTTGTTTGTTTTGTTGGTTTAAAAAATAAATTTGTGATCATACTTGTGAATCACAGTGACACATAATGATTAGGCATATGATTTACTAATGTCTAGCTTTAGAGCTGTGAGCAATGCATCCACATTGAGATTAAAAGCCTGGTGCATACTTTATATGAAGCTGCAATAGAAAGAATGGAACCTTGTGGGAAAAGTTAAAATAAAGAAGTTTTTTTAAAATCCTAACTTAAAAGTTTGAAATATGTAAGATGTGTCAGATGTGTGAATTCTTTGGCAAAAAATAGAAATGACCTAAAAAGCCTTAAATAAAAATGTAGTGTTGCATCTACAAAAAAAAAAGAAAGAAAAAGAAGCATTCAGTAACTTAAAACTAGAATTACAGACAAATACAGCTTTAGCATTGCCTGACTATGATAAGCCTTTCTACCTGCATGTAGATGGAGGAGCAGGTTACATGAAAGCAGTTTTAATACAGGCATTTGGAGAAAAACAACACCCGCTTCCATTTTATTCATGCTACTTGACCACTGCTACACCTCTTTCCGGGATGTATATAAAGCCCTCCCCCGTGCCCCATTCGGCCAATCAGATCACCGCTCCATCCTGCTCCTGCCCGCCTACAGGCAGAAGCTGAAACAGGAAGCTCCAACCCTGAAGGCGGTGCACCGTTGGTCGGACCAATCGGAGTCTACGCTGTGGGACTGTTTTGATCACGCGGACTGGGAAATGTTTCACCTGGCTGCTAGGGACATTGATGAGTACACAGACTCAGTCTGCGGATTCATCAGGAAATGCGTGGAAGATGTCATCCCATCCAGAACAGTTAAATCCTTCCCAAATCAAAAACCCTGGATTAACGGAGATGTTCGCACGGCGCTGGCGGCATGGAGCACCGCTTTTGCCTCCGCGAACACATCGGACTACAAACACGCACATTACCAACTCCGGAAGACGATCAAAGCAGCCAAACGTGAGTGCAGGGACAGGGTGGAGCAACAGTTTGACAACCCTCGGAGTATGTGGCAGGGACTAAACACAATCGCAGACTTTAGAGGGAAAACCAGCACACCGCAGACCACGGCCTCTCTGTGTGAGGATCTAAACGTATTCTACGCTAGATTTGACACAGCGAACAACATGAGACTGGACAGTGTGCGCACCACGGATGACGTCAGTGCGCACACTGTGTCTGAGGAGGATGTGCGGAAGTGCTTCAGGAAGGTGAACGCGCGCAAAGCTACTGGTCCAGACGGGATTCCCGGCCGCGTCCTCAAGTCATGCGCGGCTCAGCTGGCTGGAGTGTTTACACACATCTTCAACCTTTCCCTCTCTCTGTCTGTAGTCCCATCCTGCTTCAAAATGGCCACCATCGTCCCTGTACCCAAATCCTCCACCATCTCCTCATTAAACGACTGGCGACCTGTAGCCCTGACCCCCATCATGAGCAAATGCTTCAAGAAGCTGGTCAGGGACTTCGTTTGCTCTTCACTACCCAACTCACTGGACCCTCTACAGTTCGCATACTGCCATAACAGGTCTACTGATGATGCCATAGCCCTGACACTCCATGCTGCCCTGTCACACCTGGAGAAGAGAGACACGTATGTGAGAATGCTGATTGTAGATTATAGCTCAGCATTCAACACCATTGTTCCCTCAAAGCTGGACAGGAAACTGCAGGATCTAGGACTGAGCAGCTCCCTCTTCAGCTGGATCCTTAACTTCCTGTCTGACAGACGCCAAGTGGTCAGACTGGGCAGCATCACCTCATCCCCCATCACACTGAACACTGGTGCTCCACAGGGGTGTGTACTGAGCCCTCTTCTGTACACACTCTACACCTATGACTGCACGGCCACTAACAACTCCAACATCATTGTGAAGTTTGCGGACGACACCACAGTGGTGGGTCTTATCACCAACGGTGATGAGACGGCTTACAGGGAGGAGGTCAGCGCCCTGACCCACTGGTGTCAAGACAACCATCTCACCCTCAACGTCGCAAAGACAAAGGAGTTGATAGTGGACTTCCGGAGGTGCAGAGGAGTACACACCCCCATCACCATCAACGGGGCCGCTGTGGAGAGAGTGAGCAGCTTCCGGTTCCTTGGTGTACATCTGGCTGAGGATCTTACGTGGTCAGTACACATAAACAAAACAGTGAAGAAGGCGCAGCAGCGCCTCTTCTTTCTCAGGAGGCTGAAAAGATTCGGCATGAGCCCCCGCATCCTCAGGACCTTCTATCGCTGTGCCATTGAGAGCATCCTCACTGGATGCATCACCACCTGGTATGGCAACAGCACCGCCTACAATGGCAAAGCTCTCCAGAGAGTAGTGCGGTGCTCTGAACGGATAATTGGAGGTGAGCTTCCCTCCCTCCAAGACATCTACAGGAAGCGGTGCCTGAGGAAAGCGGGAAGGATCATCAAGGACTCCAGTCACCCCAGCCATAAACTCTTCAGACTACTTCCATCAGGAAGGAGGTTCTGCAGCATCCAGTCCCGTACCAGCAGACTGAGAGACAGCTTTTTCCACCAGCTTTTTCCACCAAGCCATCAGACTGCTGAACACTTCATAGACACCTCACCCTCACTACTGGAACTTCAACATTATGCACTCCACACTGTATACAAATGCCACTTGTTTTTGCACATGTCCAACCACCAATCTCTGTATATTTTATATATTTTATTTTATTGTTTACTCTATTTAATTTGTAAAATATGTATACACACACACACACGTAGAAAAACACATTTAGTATACACATCCAGTAATGCATACACTCAATATATGCATTGTACATATATTTATTACTCTCAGATCTAGCCATTCTTATATTTTGCTTGTTTTATGTTATTGTATTTTTGCACACCTCTGTTGCTTGTGAAGCTCACACACAAGAATTTCACTCGCATGTACTGTACCAGTGTACCTGCACATGTGATGTGACAATAAAAGTGATTTGATGTCACGGCCTGGAGGTTCTGCTGGTCGCTGATCAGCTGTCTCTCCTTCTTTCTGTCTAGTTCTCTCTCTCTCTCTCTCTCTCTCTCGCCAGGGCTGAACTCATTATGGGTTCACTCCCTTGGCCCATGCTCTCGGAGGAAGAAACACCTGTGCCTCATCAGTGTGGACGGTATTTAAACCAGGAAGCAACGGCTGTTCTTTGCTGGATCGTTATGAGAATCGCGTCAGTGAAAGTCAAGCGTCTAAGCAAGTGTTTTCCCCTGCAGTGTGTGTTTGAAATCTAACAAGCGTTTCTTTGTGTACAGACTCCCTGGACTGTTTCCCTGGTGTTCCCTGAGCAACGAGTGTGCGAGTAGATTCGTGTTTGGATTGTGTGGAGAGAGACGAGCGTGTTCCCCAGAGCCCTGCTTCCCTCACCTTTTGTACATACCACTGCCCCGCACCCCTTGTAAACAGCACTGCCCCGCATCTTTGTATATACACTCATTGGACATTGTTCTTTAATAAATTTTCTTGTGTGCATCATCCCTGGAGTCCAGCGCGTGAGTCCACCTTGTACATTGTGACATTTGATTTGATTTGATTTGATTTGAATTAGGCTCAGTTGCGTCAGGCCTGCCTACATGTTTAGAAGCCTGTGCAGCCGCAGCAGAAGCAGTAAAAAAGTAAGCTAACATTGTTTTAGGGCACACTCTGATCATCAGAGTATCCCAAGCAGTGACTTCAATTTTACTCTAAGCCAATTTGTCCTACCTCACACATGCGAGACAACTCTCATATGTTGGAATTTTACTGTCACAATCTCACATTACAATCGAGAAGTGTGGTCAGCTGAACCCAAGCACACTTTTGGCCACACCCGAAGAAGGTCATCCACACTGCTGTAAGCAAAAATTAGTTGAGGAAACAAAGCCATGTGCTGACATTTACAGCACAGCACAACCCGGTTTCGCTGACATTTTTGTAGACGGCTCAGCCTCTAAAAACAGCCTAGGACAAAACTGTGTAGGTTATGAAGTAACCACAACAGACAGAGTCATAGAAGCGAAACCGCTCACAATCCTCACACTCCGCTCAAAGTGCAGAACTCACAGCAGTAATACGTGCATGTGAATTACACCAAGGCCAAGACATAAACAGCAGTACATCACTTTGCAAGAATTTGGCAGAACAGAGGAATGAACAGAGGAATGATCACATCCGCCGGAAACCCAGTCCACCACGGAGAACTTCTAAAAACACTACTAGCAGTCATCATATTGCCAAAACAGTTAGCATTATGCAAATGTGCTGCACATCAGAAAGACAATTCAGAAATAACTAAAGGCAACAACTTTGCAGACCAAGCAGCTAAGTTAGCCGCACAACAAACTGTAGACACACTAATATCTGCATCCGCAATGCAAATACTACTTGACGTACTAAAAGATGAACAAAAAGCAGCACCAACCGCAGAACAGAAGAAATGGTTAAAGCACGGAGCACAGCTAAAAGATGATTTGATGACTTGTGATGGAAAACCAATACTTCCTAAATCCCTACACAGAACAGCAGCATTAGTGACCCATGGGGTAACTCATGGGTCATCAGGAGGGAGCCCATGATACAAATAATCAATATACATTTCTACACTCTAAATTTCGAAACTTCAGCAAAAGAATTTGTGAGAACATGCATGATTTGCCAGAAACACAACTCACAAGGAAATCTAAGGCCAAAAAGAGGACATTTCCCCACACCACCTCATCCATTTCATACCATTCATATGGACTTTATTGAATTAAGTGAAAGTCAAGGCTCAGAATACGCTCTAGTGATTATAGACGTATTCTCAAAATGGCCAGAGATTTATCCAGTGAAAAAAGCAGATGCAATCTCAGTTGCAAAATGTCTATGTGACCATTTCATTCCAACATATGGCATCCCTGTTCTGATAAGATCAGATAATGGGACATATTTTGTCAATGATGTGATCAGTAAAGTCTCTGAAGCACTAGAATTCAGCATAAGAAACCATTGTGCTTATGACCCACAAAGTGCAGGGTTAGTGGAGAGAACTAACAGCACCATAAAACAGAGACTCAGAAAATGCATGGAAGAAACAGGAAGACCATGGCCTGAATGCATAGGCCTAGTAAAAATGTGGATGAGATTAACACAAGGCTCTCAAAAACTTACACCATTTGAGGTTGTTCACAGGAGACCTTTCCCACTACCAGTAACAAGCGAACCTCTAGACAAATCCGTTAGAGAGACAACTCTGGCAGAATGGATGGCAAAACTACTAGAAAATAAAGATATTGTTTTGAACAATAAACTGCCGTACGACTCTTCTCCAGTCTCTTGCAGGTTGAAACCAGGCGATTGGGTCCTAATACGGGTACTCCAGAGAAAGAATTGGGAAGGTCCGTACCAAGTGTTATTGACCACACCCACAGCCTGTAAAATTGCAGAGAGACCATCTTGGATTCATCAGAGCCACTGCAAGGAAGTAGATTGTAATGGAATTTCTTTTACTTATGTACTAATCACATTATTTTA
>CAKLIZ010000531.1:140518-152595 GCA_922035795.1 Oreochromis mossambicus
CTGTAAGAAGGAAGTTGGGGGGAAACAAACAACTCCACAGGAAGAGTTTTTTGTCTCTTCGAGGACTCTGGGAGGTAGCAAGGGAGTGTGAACCTTAAGGTGTGAAACAGCTGTACTGCCTTTTGTTCCTGGAGAAGGTATTTAACTGAGAGCCATGCTAGGCTCAGTGAGACTCTGCTGACCCTGCCCCATGGTCATGTAGGCTCTCCATCAAGCTTGGTTGTCTGTTGTTTGTGTTTTGATTAAAGAATGTTAGCTACCGCTCATCGCTCATCTGCAGGCTTTATTTAATGGAAAACTTCCACAACAAGAGCTTGAATCCCAGACCACTAGAGATTCACAAGTGTAAGGGGTATCTCCCCCTGGTTCAGTGAGTGCAGTGGTGAGGGAGAAGTGCTGATTGAGCTCAGCTCGCACTCCTATCTCTCCAGCCGCTGACCAACTTTAGGCTCACTGATACATTTGGGTGAGACCAACCTCAAGCATGAAGTGTTCTCAGGTGGTAACTGGCATCTTATTACTGGCAACGGCTCTGCTCATCACGCTATCCGCCCTGGAAGACGGCAGAAAACAATACACGAGCCGAGAAAAGAGATGGACACATGACAACTCACATCTAACGGACATGACACAAGAGCACATCCATCCTTGGATGAACAAACAAGTTTAACAGAACCACAGAGAAAGACTGTTAAGTCTGCTCGCACATGCCAAGCACATCAGTACACCCAACGGAACTGGAACATGTGCACCAATTCTGATCTTTGACCACACCTTCAGAATGACTTGTGTAAACTGCACATCAACATCACCATCCTCATCCAGGAAGAAGCGCTCAACTTCAACAGTCAGACCACATGACTCAATCTGGGGAACTGACGTACCTGAAGAATTCAAACTCTGGACAACTGGACAAAAGGTACTCAACTCACTCTTCCCGTGGGCAGGAGTTGGAAAACATGCTCTCAGAATTGAGACACTGGACTGTAGATTCGGCTTGTTCCTCAATGCATCCTGCAAGGTTAACGAGGGACAAAACCAAGAAATAGAAGCTCTCAGAATTGCTGTAATGCAACATCGTGTAGCACTGGATATGATCCTGTCTGAGAAAGGAGGATTGTGCGTCTTATTCAACACCACATGCTGCACCTACATACCAGATAATGTACATTCTTCAAACATGGCAGACGCTTTAAATGCATTAAGGCAGATCCAGCAGGCCCAGAACCGAGATTATATATCATACACATCGGATTGCTTCTCATGGTTGTTCTCCGGATCATGGCTTCAGATTCTAAAGAGACTGTTGATCGGCGTTGGAGTTTCCCAGGTTTTATTTTACTTTTCCTTTACTTGTGTTATTCCTTGTTTAAAAGCTGTAATTTCAGAAATGATAGTGACATCACTCACAGCATATGCAGATGTACCACAAACCGATGAAGATCATGAGGACTTCTTTTCCTATTTCTTAGATGAAGATGAAGTGTAACTAATGATGTAGTAACTGAAAATGTGAAAGACAAGTAGTTACTCACTGATAACATGTACATTTCATTTTCTGATAAACAGGAGGGAATGTTAAGCGAAAATTGTACATAGTGTGATCAGCTACATGAAATGTGCCCTTGAAAGGATAGTTAATCAAACCTCATGTCTACGTGACTTTTCATATAGCAACTGTTGTGTGATAAACTTATTTAGCAACTAAGAGCTTCCTCTGTTTTGAGAACATACAGATGTAGAAACGGGGAACCTCAGCTCTGAGTTCTTGGAATAACTTTGTTATCTTTGTACACACGTGTAACCAGCTTGTATAAATAAAGAACGCAGACAGTGACAGAGCGCGAGTCCGTGAGTGCCTCCTGCGAGCGCTCTGTGGCTGCCCTCGCGAGTAAAGACAACTGCAGTGTTTGTGTTTTCTAACTCAGGTGTCTCAGCTGAAAAACTGTTGGGAGATTCTTAGGAATTCCCTGACAGGATGTCAGCCACTTCCTATCTAACAGGTGTTGAACTCCAGGCCTCAAGGGCTGGTGTCGTGCAGGTTTTAGACGTGTACAGCTGATTTAAATGGCTAAATGACCTCCTCAACATGTCTTGAAGTTCTCCAGAGGCCTGGTATTGAACTAATAATTTGATTCAGGTGTGTTGACCCAGGGTGATAACTAAAACCTGCAGGACACCAGCCCTTGAGGCCTGGAGTTCAAGACCCCTGCTCTATCAGCTGATGGTAGATACCGTGCAGGGGCCTGTCCTTCCATGACGGCTTCTCTCTTGCTCCTACCACATTCTATCTACTTCTATAGGAGTGCAAGATGAGTAAGATCCTTTTTTTATTCCTAAGGTTATATTTAGGACCGTGTCAGTTGTAGTTATTAACTTACACCACTGACAGAGTAGCTTATAATGGGTTAGTAACTAAAATTAGCTTCAATCATTCAATCAATGAAACAGTGGGCAGCCACTTAATTATTAGCATTCTGCATAAACGTTCCTGATGCTTATTTTGATCATTTATCACTACCGTGGTAATAAATTCTTGCTTATTGCCCAGTAACACCACAGATGTTTCATGTTTCAGTCATCACTGTTTTTTAAGATTTTTTTTAAAGGTTATTAACATGGTTATTAATATGTTATTAAACAGAAACAGTCGGTTTTACAATTTGATGATGATGATGATGTATACTTTATTGATCCCCGTGGGGAAATTACTTGTTTTTCTCTGCATTTGACCCATTCACTCAGTGAAGCAGTGGGCAGCCACTAAGCAGGCGCCCGGGGAGCAGTGAGTAGGGACGGTACCTTGCTCAGGGGTACCTCAGGGTAGCCATTCAGTGGATTTGAACCCCCGACCTTCCGATCACTCTACCTACTGAGCTGTTTCCTGCTTGTTACACAGACGCTAACACAGTTGTTTTATGTAATAATCACACACTTTTAAAGTTTGCTTTAATAAAACTGCATTTTGACGCTCTGTTTCTATCGTAAAACCACTGTGTTGTATTTAGAGTGCATGTGTTTTAACTCACTGTATTTTTGCTTGTTGAATGCTTATTCTGATTAGCAGTGATTTGTTCTTTTGAAGTCAGATAAGATGATACAGGGGATGTTGTTGTTCTCTAGTGTGTAATGGTGCCTGGGTGTACCAGTCTAGATCTAACCTACTCTACTATACCTAACTGTGTGTGAAATAGAATATAAAACACATATATGATGCTATATTTCATGTATAACTAATATATCTCATACATGCTATTGTCAGAACACATGATCAACACACTAAGGTAAAAGAAATTTCCATCACAATAATGTAATTTATTCCATTTATCAATAGAGTTTGTGTTTTAGGCATTTTATATCTAGAAATTCATTTAATTTATTGAATACATTTTTAATGTATTTTTCAGGTGCTGGGTGTTTTGACCCAGCATTTTGAGTTTTATTGTGTTTTGGGACTCTTTGCATTATTGGTTTAAGTTCAACATTTACAGTTTAGTAAATGTACTAGTACTACACATAAAAGAACTAAACCGTTCTTTTATGTGTAGCCAGGTGGAAGGTCGGTATTATGGGACATGGGATCGGTATTATGGGACATGCCACTGAATGACACTTTTTCTTTTGGGATACCAGAGTTGCCAAGACCAGGCCCATATTAAGTGACAGTGCAGTTGTAGGGGATCAGAGTACCCGTGAAGCTCCAGATAGGTCATCTGCAACTCTAGTTGAAATCCTTAAGGTGGTTTCTGAGCAGGGCAAGGCTATTGGAGAGTTACTCAGTGTGGTTCGGAAGGGTGTTACATCCGGAGAAAGGGCCCGTGAACGTGGGATTCCCAGATCAAAGTTCCAGTTAACTGAAGATGGGAAGCCCATCTGTTTCAAGTGTAAGGGAGTTGGACACATTGCTAGGAAGTGCAAAACCCTTAAGCTAGGAGCTTCTCTGGTTGCTGTTCACGCACCTGTTCAGAGAAACTAGCTACCTCACTTGCCAAGAGCCGGGCAATTCGAGGGGAGAGTACTGGCTCAAAGACCCTTACTTGTGAGAGATTTTCTGACAGAGCAGTTGGTAAATGTCCTGAAGCTGAAATTGAGGTTGGAGCAATTAAGGCTAGAACACTTTTGGATACAGGGAGCCAAGTTAGCACCATCTCAGAGGAATTTTTCCGACAACACCTAATGGGTGAAGATGATGACATAACCCCTACAGCTAAATGGCTGAAACTGACTGCAGCTAACTCATTGCCAATTCCTTATATAGGTTACATTGAGCTGGATGTGCAGGCCATGGGGTTAACAGTGCAGGAGTGTGGGTTTTTGGCAGTCAGGGACCCTGCCTCTGAACCAGGAGGGCCACAGTGCCAAGAGCTAATGTCAGCTAAAGTTAAGGTGCAGGAAAATGATGCAGAACAGCAGGTGGAAAAAGATTCCAGCAGACTAGAGGGATTCCCCCACTGTTCTTGTTGGAATGAACTCAGATCTCAGCTGAAGGGATAGGTACAGACCCAGACAAGATAGCTGCGGTTAGGCAGTGGCCAGTACCCACCACAGTTAAAGAGCTGAGATCCTTCCTGGGATTTTGCAGTTATTACAGGTCCTTTGCATGATCTGATTAATGCATGAGGCAAGGAGGACTGTCCAGCTAAATATACAAAACTTGCTTGAAAGTGTGTGATGGCCATATTGTCAAGAGTCATTTGAACAGCTGAAAGAGAAGCTCACAAGTACCCCCGTACTTGCTACTATTGAGGTTTAGGAGGTGTCTCTAAGGCTCCAAATTCACAGTTATCACAGATAACAACCCCCTCTGCCACCTGAAGTCAGCAAAGCTGGAAGCCATTGAATAGCGCTGGGTTGCCCAGTTAGCGCCATTTGACTTTGAAGCGCAGTATCGCCCTGGTCGGTGTAACACAGCAGCCGATACCCTCTCTAGGCAGCCATTAGCAGGGGAGCCCCAGCCTGCAGGTGATGAGGAGGAGTTTGATGGATGCATATCCATCTGTAACCTAGTCAGCAGGGGGACAACACTAGAGCTGGACTTAGTAAGTGCAGGTGTAAAATGTTGTCAGGTGAGGCAGGCCCGAGTCACAGCAGTGGAGCAAAACAACCATTTTACTGATTCCCAAGGGAATACACCCACTCTGCCAGGGTATTCTAAGGAAGAGTTGCGACAGTTTCCGAGCTCTGACCCCACTATAAAGACCTTTAGACAGTTTTGGGACAAAAAGAAGAAACCCACACACCAGCAGAGGAAAAGTTTGGCTAAATCTGTGATTTCTCTGCTCAGGCAGTGATCAAGAATTATGGAGATTGAAGGATTGTTGTATCGGGTCATTGAGGACGGACATTTGGGGAGGTGTCAGCAGCTCCTTTTGCCAGCTTGTTTAAAGGAAGCTGTACTGGGGAGTGTGCATGATCAGATGGGGCATCAGGGGGTGGAGCATACCCAGATTCTGTTAAGATCTGTCAAGAGCAGGTGCTTGATAAGAAACATGACTGGCTGGTTGTGCATCAGCAGTGCTTAAATGAGGCACATAACAGGGCAAGGCAATACATGGAGCAGAAAGCAGCAGAAAGGCTTGAGCTGGACAAAACCCAGGTTTATTGCCCCCCTGTTGAAGTAGCTCAGTTAGTTTATCTGCGACTCTGGCCCCAAGCCAGGAACAAAATTCAAGATGCCCTGTGGTTTACAGGGTTGTCGAGGTCCAAGGGAGCACACATGCGGTGGAGCCTGTGGAGGGTAGGCCAGTAAAACGGGTTCACAGAGCTAAACTTAGACCTTGTGTTGGCCCAATCCCTGCACCCAGGAAAAAGAAACATAATGGGTCCCCTGTGGTAGCGGGTCCTATGACAGAAGAGAAAACAACCTGTTCAGATTCAGATTCTGAGTATGTGTTGTTAGGAGAAACCTCATACCCAATTGCGGAGCAGGGGTCTGATGAAGACAGGGAAACAGTTTAAAGCAGTGGTGTTTCAGAGTCTGTAAACACTGATGATGCTCGTGTTACTGCACCGTCTGCCTCTGAGGAGGTGTCCACACCAGAGAAAATTGCTACTGAAACCAAATGGGATATTGGGGTCATTACACCAATGCCAGTGCCCCGTCGGAGTAAAAGGGCTAATGCTGGAGTGCATTCAAACCCTGTATCCCTGTATCAGCATGTCATGCCATCACTTTGAGTCAGGAGGTACTGTCTCAGTTGTTGACTAATATGGGTATGTGGCAGGGCGGGGCTTGCGGTGCCGTGCAGGGAAGGCGGACGCACCTGCACGGCATCAGCAATCACCCCCGCCGACTTAAATATTGCACTGGGTCCTGTGGTGTTGGTGTTGGTAATGTTGAGCTGGCAGCAGGAGAGAGCTGCAGCTCTGTGTGTGTTTGCGTATAAATAAAGAATGCTGCAAAGCATGAACATGCATGCGGGTCTGCTGTAGGTTTGTTACAGGGTACTGCCCTTTTTAAAGAAGCAGTGCATGAGCTGAAATATACAAATTGAGTCACCGGGGACGTTGACTCTTAAGCAGGGGAGAATGCAGGTGGGAGGTCGGTATTATGGGACTTTTACGACTGTTGCGATTGTGTTGGGAGTTCGCCTTGTAACCGGAAGGTTGCCGGTTCGAGCCCCGGCTCGGACAGTCTCGGTCGTTGTGTCCTTGGGCAAGACACTTCACCTGCTGCCTACTGGTGTTGGCCAGAAGGGTCGATGGCGCGATATGGCAGCCTTGCTTCTGTCAGTCTGCCCCAGGGCAGCTGTGGCTACAACTGTAGCTTGCCTCCACCAGTGTGTGAATGGGTGGATGACTGGGTGTGTAAAGCGCTTTGGGGTCCCGAGGGGGGACTAGTAAAAGCGCTATACAAATACAGGCCATTTACCATTTGTCGTAATCATAATATGTACATTTGAGTGTGCAGGTGTTTCTCCGTGATTGGTGCATCCAGGGTGGATGGATCGTACCGATTGGTTAATGACCGAGAGGCAGCGCATAAGAAGACACCGCCAGGGACTGCCAGGTCATTCATCCTCGGCCCAACCCAACCGGCAAACCGTTCACTGTGTCACTATGTTGGTTTAATGTAGGAGCATGTAGGGGTGGACCGCCTTTTTGTTTGATTAGTTTTCTCCTGTTTTTGTTAGCTATGGAGGGAAGTAATTGTCGTTTGGTTTAGTTCTTTTGAATAGGTAAGTTGCATTTACTCCTGAGATAGGCTACTTTTTGTTTGTTGTTTTGGCCTTGGGTTCACCCGGAAGTTATAATTCGCTCCCTGCCTTTGTTTAATTTCACTCATTGTAAATATATCACTGTCACAAAGTATTAATTGTGCGACGTGCTGCTTGGACGGGGATGGATCACCCTTTATGTTGTGGTCTGGCCACGCCTAGATGGACCATAACAGGGACATGCCACTGGATGGCGCTGTTTCTTTTGGGGTACCTCTGAAAACGCAAGGGATGATGGGAATCTACAGAGACATTCACGGAAATGCTAACTTGCATTGGTGTAATGTGGGTGTGCAATGCTGTTTTTCGCTGCGTGGTCTGTTTTAAAACGCAAAGTGTGGAACAGTTAATGCACCGGGAGTTGCTGCAACCGACTTTGCTGTTCATCTCAGAGGGATCTCTATTCCGTTTTTCTGTTGGATTAATGCACTGTATGTATTTGAGTTCACACTTGTATTGTAATATCTCCGTGGGTAAGAGGGAAAATGTACCTTTGGTAACTGTTTAATTTTGGCTCTGTATTTTAGCAGGAGAAGCCACTACAGTTATTTTTGCACTGTTATGTTTGTTTTGTTTCTGGATGGGTTTATATCAGTCACAAATTGATGCTAGACATCTTTGAGTTCCAGATGCTGATAAAGTTGGGAAAATAACCTGCAGTAGCAGTGGGTTGCCAGTGCACAAAGTTGTTACTGGATGAGAATTTTCTTTTTCCTTATTTTTACAACCTTTTCATTTCATCTTTTCTTGTGTCTATCTCATCTCTGTGTCTCATGTGAAAGTCTGTTATGTCCTCTGTGTATGTTCCTTAGTCACTTCTGTGTCTACCTCCATGTCTTTCACTCCCTCTCTCCCTCAGTGTCTCATCTCACTTTTCTGTTTCCATGTTCCCCTCCTTATGTTTCATTCCATATCGCCCCTGTCTGTCATGTGCATCCATGTGTGTTCTCCCCATTGTCAAGCCCATGGCTCTTAGTCTGTGTCTCAGTGTGTTTCCATTTTTTTGACAGTCTCTCGTCCTGTGATCAGTGAGTTTAGTTTTGCTTCCCCTGTGTCATTATGTCTATTCATCCCAGCTGTGTTTCTACTTCCCTCATCACCCTTCTGTGTATATATTGTGTCTGTTTTTCCCGTCAGGTAGTCTGTTTATAGCACATCGTTTTCAAGGTTTTTTGTTCTGTCCTCTGTGTCCTCTGTGTTTAGTTTGTTGTTAGCCATGCCCTTGACAATACTAGATTAAGCTAATGCATAAAGCAGTCCTTGCTTATGCCTGAAATATCAAGTTCTGTAAACAGAAACACTTTGCATCGTGCACAGAAGTGAGTGATAAGACCAGTTTGTCTTTTGGCACATATAAACTGTCCATGCAAATTTGTAGGACTAATACGGAAACTGAAACTTTATACCTAACCAAGTAGCTTTTGGTGCCTAAACCCTACTCAGCAAAAATGTAATTAAAGTTAGAATAAAAGGAGGTTTGCCTCTTTGCACATATAAACTCAGATATTTTTGCAGTATTTTTGATTTGCAAATTATAGTTTAATGCTACATGTCAGGTTACACAAACTGTTCTGTAAACAGACATTGGCCACGGTAAAGCTTTTGAGCTGTTATCTATATGGTAAAAGAAAACTGCCCTGTGACCACAGAAGCCACATTACATGTAGTTTTATAGTTTTAACATTCAGTAGTGTGACAGTCTGCTTTTACACAATGTGTGGCTCTGTGTGAAATCTTTCTCGAGACACTACGCTATAGTGAACCAACTGCCCATGCAAACTAGACTAGTAGTCAAGACCACGCAAACCGAGACCAAGACAAGACCAAGACCTAGTCGAGACGAGACCAAGACCAAAACCAAGACCGACACAAAAAAAGGCTTTAAACTGCAGCCAGATGCTGCTTCATTTGTGGGTGTCAAGCATATTTATGTGTTTTTGCTTCCGCACAGCCCTCCTCACCGCTGTCTACTGTCTCACTCACTTACTGAGAGGACAGACGCACGCTTCACTTGACTGTTGCGTTTTTCACCCTCTCTGTTTTTCACACAATGATATTATACTATATCCTCATATGTGATTGGCCACAATATGGAGGGATTGGAGCATAGCTGAGCCACTGTGTGAGAGCTGAGCAGCGAAAGGAAATTAAGTGAGAGTAGAAATGACTGAAAGATTAATAGGCTCTGTTTTGATTTTTGTTCAAAAAAGAATGACTTCATATAGGAAAAATATATATATATCACATATGCAGGACACCTTAAACTCATTTTTAACTAAGCAGCAAGGCAGAACAAAGTTGGGGCTGTATCAAGACACAGGGACTAAACCCCAATTCAACCAGACCCAGAACTGATCTGGAATTGAAACAGGACACACTTATGGAGCTCCACAATTCTTTTCCTGGTGTTTTGGTTGATATCTCTTGATTTTCCCATGTCAAAGAAACAGCCTCTGTGTTTTGCCTTATATGCATCCACAGGTTTGCCACCAATTTACTCACATGGACTCTACTAACGTATCAGAAGCGTCTTAAGCTCAGAATGGAATGATCTGGAGTTTTCTTATTAATTAACAATAAACTTTTTGTATATGTACTCCTAAATTTGATGAAAGTGATAAAAAAGTAGACAGCTCTCTCTCTCTCTTTATTCTGACATTTAACTAATTCAAATATATATATATATATATATATATATGCAGCACTACGGATGATACCTACAACCACGATTACCGACACTAACAAGCTGATCTACAATACGGCAGCAGTGATCAGTGAGATGCTTGGCCACAAGGGGCAGTACCCTCCATGGAGAAGGAGGCTAGAGGGCAAGATCAAAGTAGCACGAAGGGAGGTTAGCCAACTAACGGAGTTGCAGAAAGGCGCGACAAAGAAGGTGCATAAGAAATACAGCAAGCTGTCCATACCTGAGGCCTTGGAAACTGCCAAGCAAAGACTCACAGCCTTGGCCAGCCGCTTGAGGAGGTACACCAGAGAGATAGAAGGCAGGAGAATGAACCAGCTGTTCTCCACAGAACCAGCAAAGGTGTACTCTCAGTGGCAGAGGAACAATAAGAGAACAGCACCACCAAGGCTGGAGACGGAGCAATACTGGAAGAGCATATGGGAGAAGGACGCAACCCATAATGGCAATGCTCAGTGGCTAGTGGATCTGAGGGCAGACCATAGCGACCTCCCTGAACAGGGTCCGGTAACCATCACAGTGGCAGACATCCAAGAAAGGGTCTCCAGTATGAAGAGTTGGACAGCACCAGGGCCCGACATGGTTCATGCCTACTGGCTGAAGAAGCTGACTGCACTCCACGAGCATCTGGCAGCACAAATGAACCAGCTGCTAGTTGATGAGAGACACCCGGAATGGCTAACCGAAGGTTGGACGGCCCTGATCCCCAAGGACCCCAAGAAGGGACCGGTCCCATCCAACTACCGACCAATAACCTGCCTCAGTACTACATGGAAGCTCCTGTCAGGCATCATATCGGCTAAGATGAACAGCACATGGGTCAATACATGAGCGGGGCACAGAAAGGGATTGGCAAGAATACCAGAGGCGCAAAACACCAGCTACTGGTAGACAGAACAGTTAGCAGAGACTGCAAGACCAGACTGACCAACCTGTGCACTGCCTGGATTAATTACAAGAAGGCCTATGACTCAATGCCCCACAGCTGGATACTGGAATGCCTAGAATTGTACAAGATCAACAGGACCCTAAGAGCCTTCATCAGGCGAATGGGAACCACGAAGAGGCCACTAGGAAAGCTGCAACCACCAAGTACCTGCAGAGGGTCAGGCAAGTCCTGAGGAGTCAGCTGAACGGTAAGAACAAGATCCGGGCCATCAACACCTATGCCCTGCCCGTGATCAGGTACCCTGCTGGGGTAATAGGCTGGCCAAAGGAGGAGATAGAAGCCACTGACATAAAGACAAGAAAGCTCCTTACCATGCATGGAGGGTTTCACCCCAAGTCCAGCACCCTGAGGCTGTACGCTAAGCGGAAGGAAGGGGGCCGGGGACTGGTGAGTGTCAGCACCACAGTCCATGATGAGACAAGGAACATCCACGAATACATCACAAAGATGGCCCCAACTGACAGTGTGCTCAGTGAATACCTCAGGCAGCAGAAACCCAAGAAAGAGGAGGAAGGCGAGGAACCATCATGGAAGGACAGGCCCCTGCACGCTATGTACCACCGGCAGATAGAGGAGGTGGCTGATATCGAGAAATCCTACCAGTGGCTGGACAAAGCTGGACTGAAAGACAGCACAGAGGCACTAATCATGGCAGCACAAGAACAAGCTCTGAGTACAAGATCCATAGAGGCTGGGGTCTATCACACCAGGCAAGACCCCAGGTGCAGGCTGTGTAAAGATGCCCCAGAGACAATCCAGCACATAACAGCAGGGTGCAAGATGCTAGCAGGCAAGGCATACATGGAACGCCATAACCAAGTGGCCGGCATAGTGTACAGGAACATCTGTGCCGAGTATAACCTGGAAGTCCCGAGGTCAAAATGGGAGATGCCCCCAAGGGTGATGGAGAATGACCGAGCTAAGATCCTGTGGGACTTCCAGATACAGACGGACAAAATGGTGGTGGCTAACCAACCGGACATAGTGGTGGTAGACAAACAGAAGAAGACTGCCGTAGTGATCGATGTAGCGGTTCCAAATGACAGCAATATCAGGAAGAAGGAACACGAGAAGCTGGAGAAATACCAAGGGCTCAGAGAAGAGCTCGAGAGGATGTGGAGGGTGAAGGTAACGGTGGTCCCCGTGGTAATCGGAGCACTAGGTGCGGTGACTCCCAAGCTAGGCGAGTGGCTCCAGCAGATCCCGG
>CAKLIZ010000531.1:157595-172666 GCA_922035795.1 Oreochromis mossambicus
TGTGGCACAGAAAAACAATAAGACAGGATCAAAACAGAAATGAGCATTCTTGCTATTCTTTTCTAAATCCAGGCTTGATAACGTGGAGGTATTTGGAAAACTTTTTTTGCCAGCGGACGACTGTTGTCTCGCAGAAAGTCAAATCAAATGCATGGATACAAAATTAATTCACAAGAACACATTATAAAAAAACAAGTCCAATTCTTGGCTGATTTCAACTGAATTCTGCATCAAAACAGGGTAACAGAATTAAAACGAGTGTTTGCAGCAAATGTGAGCACAAAGCCTCACTTTGTACACGCCTGCTATTAAAGTTCTCTATGCAGACAACGTTCCTGTTTTCAAGACAAAACTTGGGTCTGCTGTACAAATCTTATGGATACACGCTAAATGAAACAGTAGTGTGCACGACTCCAGATTCTGATCCCTCATCCTGATATAGTCCCAAAAGGCTCGCAAAAACCCACATGGCAATAGCAATAAAGCAAATGTTGAGGCTTCAAAATACAAAGTCCATAAACCAATGGCTGACATGGGTTTTATCATAAGCGTGATAAATATACAAAATATGTTCTTAAGACTAAAAGTATAATACAGATTTTAGTCTGAGAGATTTGATGTTCATTTACATGCAGATGCACTATACGTGCCTGCTCTGTGGTTTTCCACAACATTTTGCACATCACTACTTAATACAGGACGTAGGTGAACTAAAACAAGTCATCATTCTTTGTGAGAGGACAATATTAATGAAACAAACCTCAATGACATCATAGAGATCCCCAAAGATGCTCCTGCTGCTTTTCTTCCTCCTCATCCTAAGCTTCCTCCTCCTTGTCCTTGACTTCCATCCAATTGTAATTCAATCTAATTGTTTTTCTCCCCCTCCTCTTCCTCATTTTGTTGGAGCTGTGAACAGAATTAGAGTGAATCTGAATTAATTTGTGCAAACAAGAAAAATCTACAGCTTTTCGGTCAGAGGTAGTCTTGTGATTTAAGCCAGGTAGAGTAGATTTATGTTTTTATGCCTCCTGCTTCAGCTCTGGCTGCTGAGTGATATTTACACCCTGGCTGGATTACAAACTTTAACCACGTGCTGAACTTTGGCCCAGCCTTGATATCTCTTGCTAGTATAATGACCTCTTCTTGGCTTAATGTATGATGGTGGATATATAAAATGTACAAAGAAAATTTAACTATATTACAAAAGGACATCCACCTTGGTAACATCAAATGACTGGAGCATAACTTGTTAACTAGTCTGAAAATAAGTTATACAGGAACACCTTCTCATGTGTCACATTTCTATTCATTCAAAACACTTATGCATTGCTGTAATTTATACAGCTCTTACAGAATTCAAAGAGTATTTAATGTACGGCTCAGCTCTACTGAATTTCTGAGTTTCTAGAGCAGCCACAAAGCTCATGCCAAAACAGGCTTCAGGCGCCATTTTAGTGACTTTAACAATATTATAACTTTTAATATTGGTCTAGCTGACATTAGGTTATGTATGAAGCACGCAATAGAACCACATATTTTAGAAGCCAAAGGTTCAAGTTAGTTTGGGGTGTTGTGCCAAAAAGTGATTGCCTGCCAAAAACTGATTTCCAATGTTTCTGTGTATTCTTTATGTGTAATATCTTAACGTATGCTGGTAAATAGACTTCGGTGAACAGGGTTTACAAAGGGGTTCTATATAGAATTAAAAAATTCTCTGTTTTTCAAGTATCTTTACAACTCTGTGTTATTGTACTTACATTATAACCAATCCGGTCCTTTATCCCCACTTAAAATATTTTTACAGAACTATTGTAATATTTGCTGCCATTTCTGCTGTCCTCTTGGCCAACTTACTCTTACAAAAGACATTTTTAATGTTAATGAGATTTTTTTAACTGCATAAATAAAAGTTATATAAAAGTCACTGCCAAAAACTGATTGCGGCTTCTACCTTCTAATACGAATGTTGGTTGTGGCTCAAGATGACTTTATGCCATCCATGAGGGATGCATCTGACATATGTTTCACATATTATAGCCCAACAAGTTACTTATAGCAGTTTAAATACGAGCAATCAGTTTTTGGCAAATACCGGAAATTGTTTTTTGGCAGACAATCACTTTTTGGCACAACAGGGGCACCTTCACTTAATTATAACCGTGGTTTTGTTAGGAAAACAGTTCTGTATACCGATACTAAATTGCGTTAACGTCAACGGCTAACATACCTAACATAGCTAACTGTTATTTTTAGCACAACATTAACAGTAAGCTACAATGTCGAGTAACAAAAACAAATCAGTAAAAAGGTTTTAATGAAAATGTTTTACCTTTTCCAACAGTCCCAGAATCCAGAGCTTCAAAGACCAGCAGGTACTCAAGACTGTTATCCGTTTCGCTGTCACGGCCGTGAGAAAGCGTTTTTTCCCATAGAAAGTTCAAGGCCCACCGGTCGCGCAATCTGTCTGCGCATGCGCATCCCAGCGATTGACCTCCCCTCCCCTCTCTTTCTGGAGGTTGCCATAGTTTGACGTGTTCTACCATCACTCTCTCTCTCTCTCCCTGTCATTTATTTGGCTCGAAACACATATTAACAAATTGCTCAGTGATAAACAAGTACTGAGATCATTTACCTAAGCAGCGTGCTTTGTCAAAACTAAGTAAGTGTGTCGGTAATGAACACATAAGTGTGCTGATTGCATTGACATTCTGTTGTGCAATTGTTATTTACTTGTATGTTACAATTTGGATCTTTAGGCTTTGGCCTCCACCCCTGCCACCAGTATATTTTTAAGCAATTATTTCTAACTTTTATTTGAATATTGAGTTTCCTACCATCTGAAGGGTAATTGCCAGGTAACCCACCCTACCCCTTCGCACACACACACACACAAATAAAAAAGACAGTATAATTCACAGCCTCGTTATAGTGAATAAATATTTATGCCATTTTAAACCATTAAACTTAGATAGCTAAGGATGAAGAACCTTTTGTTCTTTAAAGAGCCATTTGTAATAGCTAAAGAACCATCTACAAAATGAAAGGTTCTTTGACGTATGGTTCTTTAAAGAAGCATGAAGACATCTGAAGAACCATTTAAGAACCATAATTTTTCTGAGAGTATAACATCTGCAAGTTTCTGGTTTCTATCCTCAACCCGTTGGTGGGCAGCTCTGAACACCACATCCAGAACACCCTGGATTTGTTGAGAGGGTGAGAGATGTCATTATGGAGGCAGATGAAACCATGGTCTCGTACGACGTTACCTCTCTCTTCACTTGCATCCCAGTCACGGAAGCGTTGGATGTAGTCTGTAAGAGATTACAGGATGACACAAACCTCAGCAACAGGACCACTCTCAACATCGACCAAGTGTGTTCGCTTTTGGAGCTGTTTCTTCATTCCACCTACTTCACATACAAGAGTCAGTTCTACAGGCAGAAACATGGGTGTGCCATGGGCTCCCCAGTTTCACCCATTGTGGCCAATTTGTACATGGAAGAAGTGGAAAAGAGGGCGTTGCTATCCTACCCTGGAACACCACCAAGCCGTTGGTTCAGATATGTGGATGACATCTGTATGAAAATCAAATCTCAGGATGTACCACAATTCATGGATCACATTAACTCGGTGGACCGACACATCAAATTCACCAGGGAGGATATGAAAAGTGGCAGGTTAGCCTTCTTAGACTGTGAGATTTTCATCAGTAATGGGGGACATCTAAAGGCTGACGTGTACCGTAAACCTACACATACGGATCAGTATCTAAGGTTTGACTCTCATCATCCACTGGAGTACACACTGGGTGTCATCAGGACGCTACAACACAGAGCGAACACCATCCCCACTGACACAGCGGCCAGGGAGGCAGAAGAACAGCACATCAAGAAGGCCCTGAGTAAATGTGGTTATCCCAGCTGGACTTTTGTCAAAGCCGGAAAGGCACCTAAAGAAAGCTCCAGCCGATCCAGGAGAGAAGGACAACCGCTGCCCAGGCGAAAACCTGTAGTGATCCCATATGTAACAGGAGTATCGGAACAGTTGAGACGCATTTTTTCTAAACACCGGGTCTCTGTGGCTTTTAAACACAGTCTCATCAGTCCAGATTTTACCACATTACTTTATGATACTCAGTGTACGCTGTTAAGTGTCAGGATTTATATATCGGGGAAACCCAACAACCTCTGGCGAAGCGGATGGCACAACACAGTAGAGCTACCTCGTCAGGCCAGGACTCTGCAGTCTATTTACACCTACAGGCCAGTGGACACTCTTTCAAGTATGAGGATTTACACATCCTGGACAGGGAGGAACGCTGGTTTGAGCGCGGAGTCAAGGAAGCCATTTACGTGAAAAGGGAAAGACCATCTCTGAATCGAGGAGGGGGCCTAAGGGTACATCTTTCGCCATCTTACAATGCTGTGATTGCAGCCATTCCCCAACTCTCTGTGAATGGTACTCATGGCCATTGATCAGTGGTCTTTGATCAGTGGTTGTTGATCAATGGTCATGAGAAAACTGACCTCACAGCCCATTGTTCCTTCAGTGGGCTGGTTTCAGTCATTATGCAAATGTACTGTTTATAAATTTGGGGAAACCTGCAGTCAGCTGAGACTGAAGAAGTCACTTGGATGAGTGATGAAACGTTTCTCCCACTGAAAACGCTATTTCCAGATGAACAGAATCAACTTTTGGAGACTTAATAACAGCATTCCTCTGTGTCCTCGCCTGCTCCTTCTTCCACTCTGGTCTCCTCTCCAACTTACAGGAGTTCAGTGGCAGTTCAGCTTTGTCCTGTGCCATCCCCACTGTCTCTTTCATTCCCAAGTCACTCCAAACATGGTAAATGTCAAAGTCAGACCGTCAATAGTCCCCTCACACAGTGAAGTTGCAGCTTGCTGGAAACGCATCTCCATCCATTCAGTCAAGATGATGGGTTTTCGTTCTCTTTCTGATGCCGTTTTACACATACTGCTGCTGGGTCTTTCTGCTCAGGATACTGCTGTTGTCTTGGCCTGCCCTGTTGTCATTTCTTGTCTTCAGGAAGAAGTTAGCCTCCTTGGAGCTTTCTTTTTATGGAAGTGAAGCTGTAAACAATTTAACCAAAAACTCGGCCTGAGTGTTTCTAATGGTTTTAACCTATAGTTTTCTCCTGACTGCTGCATGTGGAAAATTGATCCAGGTCTGCTCTTCATCTGCAATTGACAAACTGAGAGATCTTCATCATTATCATCACTGCTTAAACAACACATCTCCCCTCTCTGGTTTTGAATTCTCCTTTCTTAAACCCAGAAAATGCAGTTGTAGTGTTGTTTTAGGCTGAGAGACACAAAACCTTTTTTCATATTATTATTGCTTTTTTTTTTCATTACAACTCTGCTATTTTTTGTTTTTGTTTTTTGTGTGTCCACCCTGATGTTATGCCATCAGCTTATCCTAGGTCACAGTTTCCCTCCACACATAGCTTTGCAAAAATTGCATAAAAAGCACTTGCAGTAACAAAAAAATAATATTCCAGAAACACGCTTTGCCGATCCGATCAGCTGTTCATAACACTTCCTACATTGAAATAGACGTCATCGCTCCAAATGAAATGCTCCCAAAAATGGCACTACAGCATGTAAAAATATAAAGTAAGCTCTGGCGGACTTTGGTTCTATGGTAGATCTTAAAGGGTTGAACACTATAACCAATTGCCTCCCCCAGCATCCTAGATGTGTAAGGGAGAAGAACAGAAGAATATCTAAACATGCAGTTTAAGGCAAGGTTTACAAATTTAAGTACAACAATGGCGACATTTAACAATTCACTCTAACAGTGGTTCTTCCTCAGAGTCCTCAAGAAGAAGAAGAGGTGCTAGTGAGCCTTCTTGACCAACTTGGAGCAGTTGGTTGTCCAGATGAGATCCTCGTTGACATCCAGGAACTTGAAGCTGTTCACACGCTCCACAGCCATCCCTTTATTGTGGATGGGTGGATGTGGGTCAGCATTCCTCCTGTAGTCCACGATGAGCTCCTTGGTCTTCTTGGTGTTGAGCAGCAGTTTGTTGGTGTCGCACCACTCACTCAGATGATCCACCCCCTCCCTGTAGGCAGCCTCATCATTGTCTTGACACCAATCACCGTGGTGTCATCTGCAAACGTAATGATTGTGTTGGATCCATTGACAGGTCTGCAGTCTAGGGTAAAGAGGGAGTAGAGGAAAGGGCTCATCGCACAGCCTTGTGGTACACCGGTGTTCATTGTGATGGTAGATGAGCAGTGGTTATCCAGCTGGACTTGTTGGGGCCGGCTGGTCAGGAAGTCCAGTAACCATTTACATATGAGGGAACTGATGCCTAGGTCTGTCAGTTTCCTGATGAACTGAAGTCTATAAACAGCATTCTGGCATGGTGTTTTTATTGTCCAGGTGTGAGAGGACAGAGTGCAGCGCAATGGAGACTGCATCCTCTGTGCTCCTGTTTTGATGGTATGCGAATTGGTGGGCGTCCAGGATTTGAAGTGTGCTAGGATTAGCTGCTCTAAGCACGTTGTAGTGATGGGGGTGAGGGCTACTGGGCAGTAGTTGTTGAGGCTTGATGGGTTGGAGTTTTTGGTTATCAAGACGATGGAGGTGGATTTGAAGCAGGCAGATACCACAGCGTGGGCAAAGGACAGGTTGAATATGTCTGTCAGCACTCCTGCAAGCTTCCAGAACACGCTCTGAGAACACGCCTGGGTGCCATCAGAACCTGCAGCCTTGTGGACACTAATCCTGCTCAGCACCGCTCCTACTTTGGTGGGGGAGAGAGTCAGTGGTTGGTGGTCCGGAGTCACATCTGCTTTAGTCGCAGTGACTCAAAAGGAGCATCAAAGTTGTTGAACTTGTTGAGGAAGGAGACATCAGAGGATGCAGGGGAGGGTTTGGTGGTCCTGTAGTCTGTAACGGTCTGGAGTCCTTGCCACATACGTCGGGGGTTGGAGTTTGAAAAATGTTCTTCTACCTTCTTTTTGTAATGGTGTTTGGCTTTTTTGATGCTCCTCTTTAGCTTAGCCCTGGCTGTATTGTAGGCGTGTGCATCTCCTGATCTGAAGGCAGTGTTGCGGGCCTTCAGGAGGAGACGAACATCCCGGTTCATCCAAGTCTTCTTGTTGTGGGTACATAGTGATCCATTTCTGGGTAGTGACACTGTCTGTAGTTTTGGAGATGTAATCCAGTACAAATGAGGTGTACTGGTCCAAGTCTGTGTGGGTGAACGTATTCCAGTCTGTGTCTTTGAATCTGTCCTGGAGCACTGTGTCTGTCCCCTGGCCACACTTTATTTGTCCTCACAGCAGGTTTCACATGTTGGATGAGTGGTGAGTACCAAGGTAAATGATGTATGATAGAAGTGAGTTCTCTGGGGAGATAATAAGGTCTGCATTTGACCACCATTTGACAAATAAACATTATATAGATATTTAAATCATGTTTAAATATCTTATTGCAATTATTAATGAGTTATAATACATTTTGGGCTGGCCTTATCAGATAAATATAGTGCAAATTGACAGAAAAAAGAGAGAGGGGAGGACATGCAGCAATGGGTCATCAGGCAAGACTCTAACCCATGCCAGGCACTCTCAGCCATGCAGCATATGGTCACCTGCTCAGCCCAATGAGCTAAACTGGTGTAGTGTCAAGGTAGGTACTCACGGCAGAATTTGTTTCCCCTGCGTCGGGAGCACACGCTGGGCTCTCCAAATCACGGACAAACAGAATCCCACATTCTTGATTTTTAGTTCACAAACACTTCTTAATAATGGCTAACTAGTCAAACACAAATGAGGGAGGAGGCAGAGGACAAAAACAAACATACAACATCAGATCGTGTGACGAGGACTGACGGACCATGACAGTTAACACCAGATTATATGTGACAAAGTGCCCAGTGCTGTCTGAGGTCTGTTTATCTGAATGTCAATTTAATTGGAGATTCACCAAATTCACAGTGATGGTGGGGAATCCCAGATTTTAAGCCCTAATAAGAATGTCCCTAAGAGCGTCATGGCGCCACCTTTGCCTAATCTGCCTAATCACATGAGCCAATGTGTGACAACTGGTGTAGGTAACCATCAGCCAAGGTTATACAATAGGAGTCCACGACCCTCTTAGGGACACTGCCAGCAGGTCTTAAAAATGTAGGACTGTCCACTAGGGATGGGTACCTGTTATGGCACCGGTTCTGACATAAACGGTAGTAACCAGACTGAAAAGCAGCGCACATTTCGGTGCTTAATTTCGGTGCTTTTTTTTCTTGAGATGTCACACACTTTGGATTCTAACCAATCATTTTACTTTCCCATGGATAGTAGGCAGGCCCAGGTACGTACATTCTTTTAGAGTAGAGCTACAGATTAAAAATGCCCAAGCCGAGGCGGTCAAAAGTCTGGCTGTACTTCACAACAAAAGATGTTATTGGACCCGGAGTTAGCAACATCCCCCAAGAACCCAAAGAGTAGAGTCATGGCCCCTAGCCCTGCCAGTGTAGCAGAAATAATCACAGATGATGATGGCAGCAGAAGCTGTCCTTTTCTGGGTGAGTAATGTTGTTGTGTGTAATTTACATGGAGTAGGCTAACCACGTTATTAAATTAATACACGTAGTTACATGCGGCTGTCTTCTTGTTTGATAGAGTGATACCATATATGCCCTATAGCTGCAGAAAAGGCTAACATTGTTATCTTTTTACCAAAAAAACCCCCAGCTAAACATGAGAGGTTTTAGGACAAAGTTTGTGTTTTCCATTGTTTAAGCACCGGTTCCAACCAAAGGAGGTATGTTGTATCAACAGAAAAGGCTAACTTGGTTATCATCAGTGATGGGAATAACGGCGTTACAAGTAACGGCGTTACTAACGGCGTTACTATCGGCGTTACGGCGTCTGTCAAAATGAAAACATAACTGTAAATTCAGACACGGGAGGTTGTGCTGAAAAGGATGATACCAAACAAGGCAAAGTAAATAGTTTTTAAAGGTAAAATGTGGAAGGGAAAATCAAACCTAGTTAAAAATGGTCAATTATAACCTGGACCCCTGAGGATTAAACTTTTTTTTTTAAATAACACAATAGTTACTTTTCAAGTAATTAATTACTTTTAGAATATTAATATTAGTAACTCAGTTACTTTTTTGAAGAAGTAACTAATAACTATATTAATTAATTTTTCAAAGTAACTTGACCAACACTGTTTATCATTTTGCAGAAAAAAAGAAACTGCTAAAAATAAAAATATGAGAGGTTTTTGGACAAAGTTTGTGTTCTCCATTCTTTAAGCACCGGCATCGTCTCAAAAGTACCGGTTTGGCACCGGTATCAGATAAAACCTAAACCCATCCCTAGTTTCCATCAGCTGCTCTTAGAATTGAAGAAGCTTCTCAGATGAAACGTTTTGAAGCAACTTAAAGAAGTCCAAACGCTCTTTTCCCCAAGCTCCTTAGACTATGATGGCCTGTGTTAGGGTTCAGATCTTGAGGGGGAATCCAAAAATAACACAGATCCGGCCGGGTGCAATTAGACAACATTTTAATGAACACATGTGTGAGTCCAACCGCCCAATCAGTGTTGAACTGCCTTACAATAGTCAGACAAAGGTTTTATAGGGTTGGGGGTGATACTGCTCCCCCCCCCCTCTCAGACACAATACAGCATACGTCAATCCAAAACCACAAATGTTCTGTCAACAACTTTTAACATAGTTTTAAAAAAGAACATTGTCTTCGCGTCGAAGCCAGGTGCTTCCTGTCACCATCCTGCCCAGGCTTATCTTCTGGAACATCAGGTCCACGTTCTGCACAAACTGTAACTCATGCAGGCACAATTTTGCAGTCGCAAGCAAAACATAATTAAACTCTTACCTATATAAATGAGTCTACCTAATGTGTGTGTATGTATATGTCAGCTTCTGCTGCCCTCTGTTTCACCCTTCACTTCATCAGCTACACCTTGTAACCTTTCCACTAGACAGAAGGCCAGCACAACTGAAACTCTGTGTGTGTATGTCTCGTCTGTCTGTGCGTGCAGAGTTTGCATGTGCTCTCTGAACCTTAGTTGACCTCAACTTAGGCAACCAGGCTAAGGCCATCCTGTGTGTAATGATCTTGACTTACATGTAAAATATATAAAACAAATGTTTCAATCTAATACAACTACTTAAAGCTTAATCAAAGCTATTAATGCATAATAAAACACCCTACTCTTGGCTTGCACTCAGACTCTGCTTTCAGTTTCACTTTTGCAAAGCCTGCAACTTCAAAAGCCTATAACTTCCTGTCTCATTTTGGCACAGAATGTATTTACTGTCCCTGCAGTCTACACAGAAACATTTAAGATTATCGAAGCATTAGAAAAGCATTTAAAATTATAGATTCAACTCAACAGTTTGAAGTGGTTATAACCGGACCTGTAATAAAAGCTTAATTGGGTGCCAATATGTTTAAACCTCTAAATGCATCTGAATGCAACATCACTCTTAATAATGAAATGGTAATGATGATTATAAAAATAGCAGCAAATAATAGCAGGAAAATATTTCTTTTCCTGACACCTGGATGACTGAGAACCTTCACAGACATATGCAGAGAGTGCTGCAGAGCTGTGTCTACACTGCAAAGCAACACAAACACCTGTAACATAAAAAAATCCTACAAACTACAGATTAATTCATTCACGAACATAATTCATTGAGAACATAGATTTATATAAGCTATAAATTTATATAAGCTCTCTGAGCTGAATAGTGTGTTTAAGGTTCTGTTTAATCATCAATGCCTTTTGTTGTATTGCAGCCTTTAAAATGACCATGAATGAATATTTGATGGTATAAGTGATGGAGGTAACTTTACTGCAGTCACGGAAATCCTAAACAGGGAGGAGGAGAGGAGTCACTATGGATCACAGCAGGTAAATATAAAAAATAAGATGGATGTAATTTTCTATGCCATGGGGCAGATTTACTTAGTGGGCTAAATTATTGTGATGATCTACCAAATATGTTACTTAATTTGTCTACAAAGACCAGCATTGTGCCAAAAGCAGCACAAACGAGAGGCTCAAACATCATCAAACTTGAGGATGAGCTTTTACATGTTTTTTTTCTGAAAGCTGTGACAACCTTCACATCAATGAAACGAGGATGAAGGAAAATTCATCTGATTTAGATTTCAGGGAAAACTCTCTGATAGAAATCACTGTCACAGTGACGATCTAATAGCATCTGCATCACTGTCTCATATATCCTGTAACCTTTCAGTCCTGAAGATGTTTGTCTTCGGCAAAGAGAAGAAAGAAGAACAAAGTTGCTGATCTGTTGTAACCACAGTCTTTACTTCAACATGCTCTGAAATGATGATCAGAGAATATGTCTGTAAAGGTTCTCAGTCATCCAGGCTTAAGTTGCTTTCTAACCAATCAAGTCCAGATGCTTTTCTTTCCAAGCTCCTTAGCCTGATCAGAGAATAATTTTCTGTTTCTGGGTTTTATGGCACCACTGATGACCAGAGATGGGCAGTCACATTACTATTGCAAAAACGGTAATTAGATTACTGTTACTTTCCCGTAAGCACGCTGTGTTACTGCGTTACTAAAACCGTGATTTTTTTTTTCGTGAGTGTCTCATGACAGTGACGTAAGTGAGTGCAACATTCGTGACAACAGCTGTGTGCAGATCAACAATGGATAATATATTGAGTGCAGCAGAGAGTATGAGAGTGCAGCGTTTAAAGTGTGGAAGTACTGACCTTACTTTGAGTTTGATTCCGTAAAAAGTGACAAAAACATTAGCGTCCGCTGTTCACTGCGTGGGAAGAAAATGTCGTTTTACAGCGAGAAAACCCCTTAACTTCCGAGCAAGCACCGAGTACACTACCACGGAATGAGACATTCACAGACAAACTCGCGGATTCTTCCACTGACCGCTGCGGCACACCTGCACTAGGGCAAACCTCCCCCTGCTTTACAGGTGAAAATAGAGCAACAGGACCACTGAGTGTTTGATTTTATTTGTTTTCTGCAGTGTTTCACTTGCATTTATTTGAAAGACTGAGTATAACCACAAAGAAATATTTTATTTTATGTGCTGGAATGTGCAGAAAATAGGTTAAGATGTTAAACAAATTTCTTCCAGTCAGAGAATGTTGCATATAATTTCAATTTTGCTTGATGCATAAAGTTAAAAGATTAAAACTAATAAAATAAGTTTTAAAAATATACTTTTCCGTTTGATTACATTTTGTGTGATGGATTATGCAGAAAAATTAGAATTGGGCTGAAAGATCTATTGCTTTATTACCTATTCTGGGTGTAATTCGTGTTATTAAAAAGTAACTACCGAGATAGCAAGGAAACATTGAAACAATGTTTAGTCAATATCAGGTGAATTAATGTTGAGATCTGACGTTGACCTAACATAACTCTTGCACTCTTTTTTAATATTGAAACAACGTCAGGTTTTGATATTGAATCAATGTTGAAAGCTGACATTGATTCAACGCCATATTTTCTAACACTGTTGACATTGAAACAATGTCAGATTCTGATATTGAAACACTGTTGAACTATGATGTTGATTTTCCACCTCTTTTGCACAGTTGCTTTTTATTGAAAAAAACAAAAAATGTCAATAGACATGTATCATTTGCAAAATACTTTATTAAAAGACAAAGTTTCCTATTTACATTTCTATGTAAATAGGAAACAAAGATAAAACAAGGGAATTAGAGCACATGAATAAGCTCTTGTTAATTGTCTTCAGCAGGGAGAAAGTATGTAAACTCCTAGGCTGATAAACATGAAAGTCACCAGGTGTAAATCAGCAAACTGCTGCATTTGATTCCCAAAGAGCTATAAGCTGAAAATG
Source organism: Oreochromis mossambicus (assembly GCA_922035795.1). NCBI lineage: Eukaryota > Metazoa > Chordata > Actinopteri > Cichliformes > Cichlidae > Oreochromis > Oreochromis mossambicus. The sequence continues at coordinate 170,478 of CAKLIZ010000531.1, forward strand.
TGATATGTCTTAGCATGGTGTGCCGTGTATCCTTTAAAAAAAACAAAACATGGGGTCCTCGAGCTGTACAAAGTGTACAACCCGAGGACTAAATAAGCCGAAGACCAAAGACTCCATCTCCAGATTAACCGGACATGAAAGTCTTGTTAGTAAAAAAGACAAAGTAATATAGCAAAAACCGGACATAGGAAATGTGAAACGCACCCAGCACATCAATTGATCCCTTTATTGTTCACTTTAGGCTCATAAAACTACAATAAACGGTAAAACTTACCAAATATGCATCTGCACAGCGCAGTATCTTTAAATGCCCTTTTTTGCTTTGTCTGGTCCTTGGTTTTTTTCCCCTGCCCAGTTGAGTACAGAGGCCAGCTCGTTGGTAATGGCATAAACCATTACACGGCGGACTTGCACCTCCAGTGTGGTCCAGCAGAACCAATCAACGCAAAGCGTCTCACCTATAGACACATTTTAAAAGATGGAATTAGTGTGTCTCATGTTTTAAATGTGTATGCAAGTGCTTGTGTGTTCACTTCATGTAATTGATGATAGAAACATGTCATTTAGTTTTCCCTAAAGCCTGATTTTCAAGTCATACAAAGAATAAACCAAAGTATTTGCAGTATAATGTATTTCTGTTCCCTTTTGTTAGATATTCATTTGTTAGTTCTTGTAACTGCTAAAAGTGTTTACTAGTTTTTGCCTGTCACATATATTTGTTATACCATGTAAACTGTGAAATTCCAAGATTTTCGAACTTGCCTTGTAATAGTGGCGTCACAGACTCTGCATGCTGGCGAGATCGCAAAGCTGTGTCGGTTTGTGCCGGAGTGGCGAAAGGTGCCGGAAGCTGGGTGGGGCATTATGATGGTTGCTATCAGTGGGCTGGGGGGCAGACTGCGGAGTGATGAGGGCTGTTTAGAAAAAGATAATTTTTTAAGTATTTAAGAATACAGACAACTTGTCAAAAAAGTTTCCTTGTGTCACACACAGATATGTACACAGACACTAGACAGTATTTTATTACCTGGTATTTTCACTCGAGGGGCCTGGGGAAACCGTTTTTTTGTAGGCTGCTCATCCTCTGAGTCACTATATGTGTACAGGGGATTTGGTCTAAAGAAAAGAAATTACAAACGGTCATAAGTAATTGTAAATGTGCTTTTGGCATATTTTTTCCTAAAGTTACAGTTTGATTTCTAACAACACACACAGGAAACAGAGACGTGCAAGAAGGTACAGTATACAAAGAATTTTTGAAGTGCACAAGTGTACACGGCTTTGCATTTTAAAAAGTTTACAAGCTTCCACTTCTTGGACTATATCATGAGGTGATATTGCAGTATGCAAGCACCACAGATATGTATAAAAGACAAGATCATAAATTCTTAACAATCAAAGATATGTTTGTGAATAAAAAAGTTTTACTTGTGCTTTCTTTAAGACTGGTCTGGTCAATGGTCACAGAGGCGACGGCAAGGCTAACAAAGCGTTAGATTAGCTTTGTAAGGGAATATAACGGAAAAGTATGAAACGAAAATGTTTTCTTTGTTGATAGACTTTTTTCGCAGTGCAATTTATTTGTTGCCGGACTGTAAGATGAAAGTAGACACAATTTTGGGCTCCCACATTTTGTCTGAAACTGTAAATTAACGAGTTTTTTACTGTTATTCATATGCTACCGTGGAAATAACGACTAGAAGAAAATTCATTCATTCATACCTTATACTAATCGTGGTGCAGGCCAGTGCAGTGCATGACTTGATGCCTTCTCCGGTCAATTCCGCTGAGAGTAAATCGAATGTCCCGCTCTACTGTACAAGACAGTGGTTACCTGGAGGGATGTACCACTGTGAGAGGGGTGCTGCGGAATAGTCCAAGTGATCGCTGCTTTAATTTCACGGGTAACTATACATCAATTGCACGTCGACACGATTTTTTAAAGCTGGTGAACTAGACCAGAAATCATTGATAACAACAGAACAATAAATCTACTTTCTCTGGTACTTTATACCCGCTCAGTTGCAATTTAACGCTCAACTACAAATCGATGGTTTTTGATGGTGAGCGGCGCGGAATGATCTTCATCTATAAATAGACGTTTTCTCGACGTTGTTGTTGTCACCTGGTCGACTATAAATAGATCAAATATCAATGACAAAAAAACAACGGTGAATCAACATCGTTAC
>CAKLIZ010000532.1:12886-30838 GCA_922035795.1 Oreochromis mossambicus
CGATGCATTCACTGACACACACTGATTCACTGTGACTGGAAGCTTCAATCAGTCCAACACGTGTGAACAACATTTTAAACCTTTCAGCTGATCCATGATTCAAAGAGGATCAGCAGAGTTAAAGCTTCACACTAATTCTTCCTGCTGAGTTTGCAGAGAACTGCACACACACTGATTCACTGCTAATGAGAAGCTTCTTCCATCCAGTAATTCATCATCCATCAGCTCTGCTGCTGCTCTCAATCCTGGACTCTGATCACAAACTCAAAGCAGCTTTTTAACTCGTGGCTTTAAGGACTCTTAGCGTTAGCTTAGCGTTAGCATGCTGTGTGGCTAGCTTAGCATCAGAGCTCTGCAGGTGTCGTGTGTAAATATTCATCACAGTGACAGTAAAGGAGGTAAAGGGCTGTGACTTCATGACGTACGTTGCGTCCTCTGTGGGCACTGAGTGAACTCACAAAGTAGTGATGGGATTTCCGGCTCTTTTTAGAGAACCGGCTCTTTCAGCTCCGAACCGGCTCTTCAGGTTGTTTTGTTGCTTTAATTAATTATTAACAACAATATAAAATTATGCACAAAAGGAATTACTAATGTAAAAAAAGTGGTTTTATTTACATATGTTTATATATAAATATGTACAGTGGCCCCTAGAGACAAAGCACGTACAAACTCCAAAACACATTCCTAGCGTTAACTGAACTTCCAAAACAGAGCTACCTAGATCACTTAAATTACACAATTGAAAGCATATGTGTATTGTTTGTGTATTTATACACAGGCACTCATATATATTCAAACAATTACCTAGTGGCTTGTGTAGCCACTAGGTAACAAAAGCTCCACACTGCGCCCTAGCATTCTGGAGCACTTCTGTTGTGTTTTGTACGTGTTTTGGAGTTTTTACGTGCTGCTTTGTCTCTAGGGGCCACCGTAAATATACTTTTATTTATTCACTCCACATAAAATGTAATAAATAAATCATATAATACAAAAATCAACTAGTCAGATTTCAACTTTTAACTATTTAAATTTTCAGCTTTTTCCTTTTAAACAAATTTAAAGTGAAACAACACAAAACACTGCAAACCACAATACAATTAAATATAAATTAAAATATGAAAACAAAAAGAAGATGCATATTCTCTGTCATATGGACAGTGGTGGTCCTAGCCTGTTTGGCGCCCTGGGCGAACACTCCCTCTGGCGCCCCCCCCAACACACACACACAGACAAAACATATTGAGGATTGTACATTAACATAAAACTGTTGTCCACACACACATATGAAGAGAGAGAGTATGCATAATATGCAAACGGCTACCAAACAGCCATCATAATTCATCATACAATGAGAACAGGACAAATCAACAATTGACAATGACTAATTAATATTAAAATCTGTAACATAATGTATTGTTTGGAGTTTAGTCTGTTACTGTTACTATTTTTACCATTTCTTCTTGGAGCAACTGTAACCCACATTATTTCCTTAGGGATTAATAAAGTATTCTGATTCTGATTGTTTCAGGATGACCTGCCATTATCCAAGGACACATCTGCTTCCTGGATCTTTTGCTCGTTTCTCCTCCTCTTCTTTTCTATTTTTTCTAAACTGAGCACCTGATGGCTTTGACCTTTTCTTGTCCATCTTGGTTTTAATTTTGCACTCCAGTATGAACACCCATCCCCCAACCCGAGGATCACCACAACATAACCTAACAGACCTACACCTTAGTTCACAGATTCACTTTGTCTAGAGTGCATTTCTGAGATTTCACACAACCCAGGATTCAAATCATGAATCCATAATGGACTTGGATTTACAACATTATAAATGAAATGTGCTCTATTTGGAAGCAGCCGGCCCCTCCCCTTTCGACAGTGTGAGACTTTAAATCATCAAACTGTAAATTATACATTTTAAATTGTTATTGATCCCTTTACGCCTGGTCCTAAAGTGTATATTTATTTTCTTACTCTTCTTATATTTATTGTTTGTTTACTTGCACTGCTGTAACTGGAGCCTCGTCGTCTCGTCTCTCTATATACTGGACTGTATGTAGCGGAGATGACAATAAAGTTTACTTTGACTTCAGCAGCGCGCAGGCGCACCGAGGGCTCTCGCTCACTTTTCACATACAGAATTTTGAATAAACATCGGTGCAAATTATAAGTCTGTATCATGATGTCTGGTGTTTTCGTGTTTGTTGGTTTGTTTTTATTTTGTTTTATTTTGCGAGTTGGTTATTAGACGCTGCTCCAGCCGGTCAGAGAATCCCCCGCCGCCCCGCCCTCTCCTCCCTGTGCCGCAAGCAGCAGGCGCACCTCGCAAACGGAGGGCGCCCTTACTCCCAGCAAATGGGCGATAGAAAACCGATCGGTGCCTATGACATTCCCAATATGCGCTGGCTGCCGTCGGGGCAGCATGAGTACGAGCATTTTTTTTTTATTTCATTTTTTTCCGATGCCCGTGTCGCCCGTATCAAAAACCGCTACTGCATATGGATCTGCATGAATAAACTTTCTGAATCCTTTATCATCCGCAACTGAAAATAGTTGTGGATGATTACTATACCTTTCTAATGTGACGTTGTTGTCCCTGGCTCTCTCTCTCTTTCTCTCTCCCTCCCGCTCTGTTCCTGTGCTACTGCGAGTGTAACTATCGCCCCTCCCCCCTCTGCCCAGCGCAAAGCACAAGGCTCGCATGCGGAGTGAAGCGGAAAAAAGAGAGAGAGGGTGAGAGAAAGAAAAAGAAAAACACGGCTCGCGTCGTTCACATTAAAGATCCGGTGTTCCAGATCTACTGACGTTGGTCGAGTATGGCGTTATTTCAGTGCCACTATTCTAGACTTGCCTTTCAGGAGCTGCTACCGACAAACCAGCAAAAAAACGCCAAATATTTCATCTGTGACACTTGTGAGGTTATCTCAAACACACTCCGTCAGTCTTGATGCTGTTGAACAACAAAATGTTTAAAAATGTGGTGAGTTTACCTGGTGATATCCTCATGCGCGACGCGATCGCGAAAACAGCAAACAATTAACACCACGCCGACGTTGTTCACGGGACAGCAAGAGTAAACGATCGCAGACTCTAGTCGTTCCCCTCGCATGTTTTATTTCTCCGGTTTCAGCGTTTTTGCTGCACAACTAAAGCGAGCAGTTTACTTTGTGTGCACTAACATGGACTCGAGTCAACCAGCGCCACATCTGGCCAAGTGCCACAGCCTACAGCCAACTTGTGACACACATCTGCTGAAACATAGTATTTCTGCCATTAAGAGTATTTCTACAAATCATAGTACTTGTGCCAAATCATAGTATTTCTGCCACATTGTGCTAGTTGTGCAAAAACATAGGCTGTCTGCAAAATCATAGTATATCTATTATGTTATAGTATTACTACTAAGTTGTAGACTCTCTATTTTGTTAAAGTATATCTGCTGAATACAGTATATGTGCCAAATCATAGTATTTATAGCAAACCATAGTATTTGTGCTAACACATAGTATTTCTGCCAAATTGTAGTATTTCTGCAAAAACATAGAATGTCTGCAAAACCCCAGTATATCTGTTATGTTATAGTATTACTACTAAGGCATAGTATTTCTAACAAATGATAGTATTCCTTCAAAATCATAGTATTACTGCAATTGCATAGTATTTGAGCAAAACCGTAGTATTTGTGCAAAAACATACTATGTCTGCAAAATCACAGTGTTACGCTGAGAGGCGCGGTGAGGGAAACATTAGACTTCACACTGTCTTAACTGAAGTAATTGCTTTATTATCTCATGCCAATATCATGCACATACAGATAGCAACTTCTCAAAATGGCCCCCAATCCATTTCCTGCTCCCTTTAAATACTCTAAAGACCACGCCTTCTCAATACAGACTGGCCTATAAAAGAGCTGCAATTGAGGCAGGCCACCTTTTTACTGGGAAACCAAGATGGCCACCACAGAGGTAACCTACAAAACACTCTGTTACATGAATGCTTCCCAACACACAGTATATCTGTTATGTTATAGTATTACTACTAAGGCATAGTATTTCTACCAAATAATAGTATTCTTTCAAAATCATAGTATTACTGCAATTTCATAGTAGTTGAGCAAAATCGTAGTATTTGTACTAAATCATGGTACTTGTGCCAAATCATAGTATTTCTTGCAAATCATATTATTCGAACCAAAACATTGTATTTGTATGAAGTCATAGTATCTCTTCAAAATCATAGTATTTCACCCAAATCTCAGTAGTTGTGCAAAAACCCAGTATTATTTCCAAATCGTAATATTTGTACTGAAACATGGTACTTGTGCCAAATCATAGTATTTCCGCCATATTGTGCTAGTTGTGCAAAAACATAGACTGTCTGCAAAATCATAGTTTATTCATTATGTTATAGTATTACCACTAAGGCATAGTATTTCTGCAAAATCATAGTATTTTTGCAGAAACATAGTACTTCTGGTAAATCATAGTATTTCTACTAAATAATAGTATTTCTGCCAAATCATAGTATTTGTTTCAAATCATAGCATTCAAACCAAATCATAGTATTTGTGCCAAAACATTGTATTTGTACAAAGTCATAATATTTCTTCTAAATCATAGTATTTCAATCAAATCTCAGGAGTTGTGCTAAAACGCAGTATTATTGCCAAATCATAGTATATGTACCCAACCATATCAGTTCAACTCAAAACTTTTCTGTTCAAATCTGCATATTCACTGTGAATCCACTGTTGGTTGATTTTAGCTTTTGCTTTTGTTTTATTATTCTTATTCTGCCATTGTTTTACTATGTGTTTTATCCTATTGTAAAGTGTCCTTGGGTGACTTGAAAGGCGCTTATAAATAAAATTTATTATTATTATTATTAACTTATTTCACTCTTCTCAACAGCCCAACACCTCTTCTTCACCCCTTTTCGGCACAAATCCCAGCTTTTTCAACAGAAATCTCTTTTTTAGCAGACATTCTGCTGATTCACCTGTTTTCAGTGCAACGTTCTACTTCTTTACCTCTTTTCAGTAGAAATTCTGCTGATTCACCTATTTTAAGCAGAATTTTCAGCCTTTCACCTCTTATCAGTACAAATCTCAGTATCTTCTGCTCATTTACGAAAGAAACCTTTTCACCTCTTTTCAGTACAAATTTGAACTTCTGTACCCCTTTTAAGCAGAATTTTGCCTTTTCACCTCTTTTCAGCAAAAGATTCTGCATCTTCACTTGTTTTCAGCATAATTTTTCAGTTTCTTTACTGCCATACAATTTTTGCAGCTTTTCATCTTTTTCAGTCATTTTCAGCAGACAGCTTCAGCGTTCCGGCATCCACACAGCATTTTCGCAGGAAATGCAAATTTTCTAGTTTAGACAGATTTACATAAAGCGCCTTGAGGTTGCTGTGATCTATAAAATTAAAATTGAATTGAATTTTAGATCCTCCTCATGTTTCTAGCCAATCATTTTACCTTTGTAAGTGTAGTAGGCGGGGCCAGGTACGTACGTTCTTTTAGAGCAGAGCTACAGATTAAAAATGCCCAAGACGAAGCGGTCAAAAGTCTGGCTGTACTTCACAGCAAAAGATGCAAACTCAGCAGCCTGCAACAAGTGCTTTAAGCTGATACTGTGCAAAGGATGTAACACCTCGAATCTGATGAAACACCTGGCGATGTATAGCATTTTATTAAAAGTCGAGAAATGCACCGTATTTGATAGCTTTCTGCGACACCGAGCACCGAGCACATCTACTGCGGGTGTGGTGCCTGTTATCGGACCCGGAGTTAGCAACATCCCCCAAAAACCCGAAGAGTAGAGTCCTGGCCCCTAGCCCTGTCAGTGTAGCAGAAATGATGACGGATGATGATGGCAGCAGCAGCCGTTCTTCTCTGCGTGAGTAGCTTAATGTTGTTCGTGTGTAATCTACGTTGAGTAGGCTAACCACGTTATTACATTAATGCATGTAAGGTGAACTAGCAAACACCGTCGTAGTTACATGCGGCTGTCTTCTTGTTTGATGGCAGATACTCCCTTCACCCTGGCCAAAAAGGCTAAAATGATCCCGCAAAAAGTGGGAAACAGCTAAACATGAGAGGTTTTTGGACAAAGTTTGTGGTTTTTCCATTGTTTAAGCACTGCTTCCAGCCAAGAGTGATACCATATATGCCCTATAGCTGCAGAAAAGGCTAACATTGTTATCTTTTTACAAAAAAAACAGCTGAACATGAGAGGTTTTTGGACCAATTTTGTGTTCTCCATTCTTTAAGCACCGGCACTGTTTCAAAAGTACCGGTTTGGTACTGGTATCGGATAAAACCTAAACGATACTCATCCCTAATCAGCTCACACACACTTTCTACCTTCACCTGCAGAGGAAACACAAATCATTCATGTGCACATCGACTGAGAGCTGCAGAGGTCGTGTCTGATGTGTTGGACTAACATCCATCTGAGACGCAGCTTTCATCAGTTCACTACAAAAAGTGTCACAGAGCAGAGTTCAGCCTCCAAATCCTCCATTACTGTAGTTCTACAAAGCAGCAGCTCAAACATGGCTGCAGAGAGCAGCTTTATGTCAGTAACAATGTCCAGGACCAAGCTGACTGCTTAAGTTGGGCACATTGTGTGATTTTTGCACCATTTTGAGACCATTTTTCACTCGTGTGACTGTTTTGGGGATCGGCCCGAGTTTCGCTGTAATCATGTGTCGTGCATCGTGTAGTACACACGGGGTAACGAGTAGCGATTAACACCTCATGGCCAGCTCTTGATCAGCAATCACAAGAAAATCAAATCTGTTTGAAATCCTGGTCGCCCCTCGTGAAGGTATCGCACTGTTGAGAGATGATGCACCAAGAGACGATTTAAAGCGACCTCTCACACTGCGCACAAGTAAACACAGAAATGAACGTGAAATTGACGGAGTAGCATCACAAGCGATGGAGGCACCACTTGTAGATCTTTGGCTCATCGAACCTTTTGTGTGACCTCACAAATGATCACAAATGCAACATCCGTGAAAAGAGTTGGATGGACATCGCTGCTCAGCTGCAGCTGCCTGGTAAGTCCATGTTCCTCATTAGCAGTTTAGCAAAGTTGATGCTGGTTGTGTGAGTGAGAGACAGAGAGACAGATTCTGTGTTATAAGCTTCATGTTATGGACGCACAGTGTGAGCACTCAGGTAGCAGCAGAGCATCAGACCGTATAGTGTGAGACCTGCATCGTGACCTATGACCTTCTAACCCCTGCGATTCGGTTGTTTGAGCACGAGCTGAATAACGTGACTGAAACACTCCCACAGCGTGTGATCAGCTTACACCAACATCATGTTGGTGTGAGCACAAAAGCAGCAAGACAGCGGCTCTTCCTGCAGCACCTGAGAAGATTCAGCATAAACCCAGAATACTAACAAATCCTGCACCATTGAGAGTATTCTGACTGCTGCATCACCACCTGGTACGACAGCTGTAACGCTCTGGACTGCAAAGCTCTGCAGAGGGTGGTGAGATCAGCACAGCATCAGCAGGACTGAACTGGCAGCCATGCAGGATCTACAGACAGCGCTGCATGAGGAAGACACAGCGGATCCTCTCTGATCCCAGCCACAGACTTTTCACACTCCTGCCGTCCGGCAGGCGCTTCAGGAGCATCCAGACCCGCACTACAGACACAGGGACAGTTTTTACCCACAAGCCATCAGGCTTTTGACCTGCTGACATTCTGCACATACCACCACACACTCACTACAACTGCAGGACTCTGCACACTGTCACTTCAACAACTTGTACAAGTTTAGCACGAACTGTAAATACCAACTTGTCTTAAATCCCCTAAATATTTAATACTTTTTGTCTTTTTTCATTATTATTAATTTTATTATTATTATTATTATTATTATTACTATTATTATTATGATTAGTGCTATTCTCTGTTATTTTCTCCATAATATAACTGCACACTCTCTGTATGCTGATGTAAAGCTGAGGACCAAAGAGTTTCATTCTAGATAAATGTGGCTGCTCTGTTTATCTGTACATCACAATAAAAGCTGAAACTTGAAGCTTTGCCGAGCACCAAAGTCTTTGGACTGTCACTGATATCAGTGCTGTTATTCAACTTATTTCCTGTTTTACAGGAAAATGTATTTAACATGTTAAAGAGCTAAAGCCTGACGTCACAGATGAAGCAAACAATCAGTCCAGACTGAGTTCTTCATCGTTGGTACCATTGCTTTGTTTTTAGGCAGCAGCAGTGAAACCTGAAGAAAACAAAGTGTAAATGTTGATGAAGTTTCAACTTTGCCAGCACGTCTCCTCTGCCTGCAAACGATGGAGAGAAATGTTAGTGAAGTTTAGAGACAGTCAGAGGAACTCAGCCAGACCAGCTGCTGCTCCATCTACAGGTGGAGAGCACCACCCACGTGTCTGCAGGAGAACCAGAGTCACAAAGTAACAGAGTGAAGAGCAGCAGATGAAGCACAGAGGACACAAAAAGGAAGGAAAGAAGGAAACAAGGCCCATCTGTGTCCCTTCAAACAAGCATCAACGTTTCATATCTAATGAATATAAAGCTGGAAACACACAGTTCATACAGAAGTGATTTTATCACAATATATATCAGGAAATCATTCAGTCTTCATGGATCCACATTGATGACATGGCACAGTTACATCCTGGTGTCACTGATGTGTCGGGTTCCTGGTGTTCGCCCAGTGTTTGCACTTGTTTCATCTTTATTCACATTTCCTGTTTCCATGTTTGCTTCCTGTGTGTTATTGGTTCTGTTCAGCTGTGTGTCCCTAATCATCATCATCAGCCAGAGTATTTAAACCCTCAGTTTCTCTCTGCTCAGCGTCATTGTTGATGTTAATGTGCTCGACTCTGTACGTGTGTTCGCTTCAGTCGTTTCAGCTCAGCCAGTCATCCTGTGTTCGTGATAATAAACACCAGCCTTCACCTACCTGTGAGTCCTTTCCTCACCCACACAGCAACCACTGACATGATGGGACCACCTGCTGTGGGAACTGGTCCCAGTCAGGCTTGCAAAGCGGCAGCTCTGCTTGGAAGTGTTTCCAGAAGATGGAGGCAAACAGGAGCTGATTCAAAGCTGCACAGAGCCCATTTACATGCAGCCTAAGTTATGTTTGTTTGGTTATAACTGCCACATGTCCCCACATCACATGCAGCCAATCATAAAGTTACTCAAAATAGAGCCTCAAGGATTTTACATTTGCACCATTTCATTGTTGTGATAGTTAAACTGAGTTATTAGGATAAAATCCTTTTCAAAACAGCCAAATAAACCTGCCATAAAAACAGGCAGGTATCTGACTGTGTCAGCTAAGTTATTAGTTACAACTCACCCAGCTTTTTCATTGGCTGTCCTCTTACATGTGACCTTGGCTACATTTTTGCTGAGTCAGAGTTTTCTATCAGATTTCTCCACCCTGAGGTCAGAGGTCAGCTCTGTCTCACACTCAGTACAAACCAGCAGCATCACTCAGTCTGCAAGCGTCACATTAGTCGACTGGTAGTGACGGTTGTGCCGATGCAGTGGATTTACCACATGTGAACTTACTGCAGTATTTTGACAAAGCTGTGCATTCAGATCCAACTGAGCCTGTCTTGGATCAGCACAACCACCACGAGCAGCCCTCTAACATCACACCTCAGCCTGTGGAATATTCACCTGTTAGTGCTGAGCTGGAGATAAACTGAGCCTGTCAGCCACAGATCACTAAACTGTTGTCCTACAGACAACTCTGCAAACACATCTTTGCATCCTGTCACACATCATTTGCACCTCTGGATGAACTTTAGCAAACGTCACGTATTAAAAACAAAAACAGCTGATTGAAAAGCCTGGCTGAGTGATAACACAGACAGGTTTCAATATGTACACAAGGATCTCCACACAGAGCTACATGAATTCATATGGACTGAAATAAAAACAGTTTTACTGCAATAACAGCTCCATCAGGTAACTCCCATTCCCAGCAACACACCCACTGTGTTTAAGGTGGACTGGATGAAGACTCCTCAATAAAAACAGACAAACAGATGAAGGTGAACGAATGCTCAATCATGTGAGATAAAGGCTCTGTACTTGTGCTGGTAGATGTCTGGGTCTGGGCTGATGTGGTTCTGATGTACAGGTCATCCATAGACAGCGGTGCAGCACCGCGTACCTCATCACTCCAATCCTGTTTTTAATCTACAAGGAAACCAAGAAGGCTCACTGCTCTGTGCAAGCAAATATGTTTTTGAAAGGATTTCCTCAAACTACCAGTCTTTACATCTTGTACAAGCACATCAGACATTATCAGGAAATAATGCTTTTTTTCTTCTTTGAAAGCTGTGATGCTGCTTGGAGACATAATTACAAAAGTAACGTGTTCAGCAGCAGCAGCTCAGAGCTGGAAGTACAAGTGTGGCAACATGTGGCCAGAGTGGTGACAGAGCTGAACACTAACCTCTGTTATGGTGGATAAATAATGCAGCTGCATTATTAAGGCTCCTCATGGCTGCACAAGACATCAGCAAAGGACAAGAATCCCAACGAGGAGTACGGTATTCAGAAAGGCACAAATAACCTGTTTTTTATGAATACTTATTTTGAACAAATACTTTAAAAAATATTTGTATTCGGGAACAAGAAAAACTTTATATCAAAAAATTGAGTTTCGTTATGAGACCTCGGTGCATGACAGGATGAGTGAGTGACACAGGCTGCTGCACACAGCAACAGAGAGGCCCTCTGGAGGTCAAAGCACAAACTGCATGATGTCACTGTAACCACCACAGTGACAGGAAGTGTTTTTATGACTGAAACACTGAAATGATGCTAACGGCTGTCGTTAGGCTCACTGATAGCAGTGCTGATGTGTTCATGTCAAACACTGGCTCAGGTCAGACTCCTTCATCCTTCTCCAGCGTGAGGCTGCCCTCAGATCCACAGGAGCTCTGACCTTTGACCTCCTGACCCTAACCATTTTAGTCTCTTTGCATCTTTAAATGCAAATCCATCCAAACAGAGCAAAAGAAGCTGGAAGCTGTTCTATGAATGATGTTCATACCAGAGCTTCTGTTTCCAGCTCAGACGTGTTAAAAGCTGCTGCTGTGATACATTTGTCATTTCCTGCTTTCACTACCATCTATGTCAAAGTGCTGAAGTCATCTGATCACTTTAATGCAGTAAAACAGGAGCTGTAAGTCTGACATTTATTTACTGTCATCACAAACACACACAGCTGGATTAGCACCCAGACAAAGGGCTGAAACGATGAAAATCCTTATTTGATTATTATTATTATATATCCTGTTTATGTGGATGCACTTTTCTATCTGTCAGTGCTGAAGCAGACGTCACTGATCACATGACTCTGAGGGATGTTTCCAGCACCTCGCTGAATCTGAGCCATGAAGATTTAAGGCAGCTCTGAAGGCAAAGCAGGTCTGAGCCTGTGTTAGCAAGCTGTACCTAATAAAGTGATGATAAGAGCCAGCAGGGGGCAGCACAGAGAGGCGAGGCGCTGTCAGAGAAGCAGGCTGACATCAGACTGGTCATATTCCATCATCTATACCTGAAACAATAAACAGGTTCAGCTCTCTGTTTTGCTGCAGGGTCTCTTTGTTCTTCATTCTTCACATATCCGTGTTGAGCCGAGTGTAAATCCTGAGGCTGAGCGGCCTTTGTACAGGGCAAAGCTATGAGCACAAACAAGAAGTGAGGAAAAATCCAGGCAGCCTGTGTCTGTCCAACCAGTCAGAGAGCTCTTTTAAATCACCATTTTAAAAAACATTTTAAGAACCAGTTTTTTAACATGGAATTCAAAAATGAATTTACAAATGCCAAATTTATTCTAAAATTCATTATTTAAGCACAGATTTCTTTATTTCAATGCCCGTGGTCCTCCATAAATTTCATATATACAATATTGTTTTTAATGAGCAGCTTCAGGTTTTCATCCTGTTCTTCTTCACTTCACAACATCATCTTCATATTTTAATGCTTTTACAATAACAAAAGATCAGAAATAATTACCGAGTCTGTAGGCATGAAAATATAGATGTACAACTTGTAGACTTGTATTACTTCTATGTTTGGAATGTGACACAGTTCAGAGTCTGAGTTAGAAAGTTGTGGCTCATAACTTATTGTTCTACCCAAGTACGGATCTAAAACCCGACATAAAGCAATAACAGATCAAAATATGACATAATACATAATGTACATAAATAATCTATATACGTCATGTCAATGATCTGTGTGTGTGCTGGTTGAAGGTCTGACATCAGTATCACGTCACCTGTGAGCAGCGAGCAGAGAACAGGTGAGTCTGTTTATATTAATAACCTCCACAGATGTTAGCAGATTATGATCAGATTATGAGCTGGAACTAAATGATGATTCAAGTCCATTCATCATAAATTTGAGCCTCGAATATAGAAAAATAACTTTTATCATTTCATCTTCATCTTTACACTAAAATGTCCACAAACATGTCTAACACAGGCAGCATTTATCATCATTTGAAAGCTTCAGGTGAACATTTCATTCCACTCTTGTCTATGGTGCAGGTGTACTGCTCCTGAAGATACTTCCTGTCAAATTTCTGTCCAGTAGACTGATCACCAAGACAGCCAGAGAAGTGAAGAGTGGCTTTAAACCTGGAGGAGAGGAGCACCAGGGACAGAGCCAAGGTCACCACAGAGAACGGGATGCTTTCATATTCCCGTCCTGGGAGGATGAACGGGATTACGATGCGGTTCCTTCCTGGTGGTCCGTGTTTAGCTGAGAGAGACTCAAAGCGTTTCCACCTTCCATCATCATCTCGAAGAGGGCTAACCGTGATGTTTGGGACCATCTGTGCTCCAGCTTTCTTCAGTGAGTTCCAGTGATCTGGCAGGTTCACAGGTCGATGTTTGTCATCAGGAATCGTACAGCCTTTTTCTTTCCTACAGTAAAAAACTCTGTGCTGAGGCCTCAGTTTTCCTGTAGCAACACTGTATGCTAAACCAGAAGTGACGCAGTTCCAGGGAGAATACAGGAGCACGTCAGTGATGGTGGGCAGAGGCAGGTAACAGCTGGCTGGGATCATGAAGTCGTTGATTGAACTATGAGCCATAAAGGTGATGTGAACATCATCACTGTGGTTCTTCTTCTCCTCCTCATCAATGTGTTTCTTCAGGAAGTTAAACATGTCTGTGAGTTTGCTGAAGGCGTCAGATTCTGAGTTTTTTCTCAGCCACTGCAGGACGACTTCATCTGTGCAGCTTCTCATTGCCAGCTTTGTCAATCTTTGCCTTTCATCACAGCTCCTCAGGCTGTCTGCTCTGTAGTGTGTAGATAACCTCTGAAACAATTTGCTGAAACAGGAATTATAGAAAAAACATTTTAAGCACGGCAAATATTTAATCTGTCCACAGATGCATCCTGAAACAAAACAGAGAAAATCTTCTCGTTTCATTTCACTCTTTGCTTCCAGACTTACTCCAGTTCCTCGTTTCTGTCCATCTCCTCAGGGAAGTTTGGCTTTCTTTAACGTTGTCCTTCAGGTGATTCCTGTGGTCAACAATCGACAGCATGTGGGTCAGATCTCAGGTACATAAATACAGACTCTTGGCTTATCTTCGCTATTTTGAAAAGCTTGCAGTAAAAAAGTTCAGTTAAAGATTATTTCGTTGCTGGGAAACAAACACTCTTTGCACACCTGTGTCCTCAAACTGAAAGAAGAAGAACGTTCCTGCATCATAGACGTCGTTGATTTGTCTGATTTAAACCTGAATAAAATCCTAACAACAACTAGCTGCTGTTTGTATTCATGCTTCATGCTTGGTTGGTTAAAAACTGTTGATGACATTTATACCATAATGTATGAATGTTCAGTTATGGACCAGCCTGCTCATCATGTGGACAAACGAACAAAAGAACATTTCAGAAAGACAAAAACGTCCACTTACCTGCTCCAAAACGTCCACTCTGACCCTGTGCAGCCTGTGGAATAGAATAGGACAGGATAGACCTTTAGTCGTGGCACGCCACCATGCTGCAGGTCTCTGATTGGCTGACTAAACAAGCTGTATGGTATGAAAGTACCTGGACAGACACCAAATGAAAGTAAAACCTGAGCGGGGATTCCCCAAATGTGAAAACAAAAGTAAAAACATGACACAGAGTTTCAGTACAAAGAGCTCAGCGGTCACATTCATGAACACGAAGTCGGGCCTCTACACCAACGTGACCGTATGGATCACATCTGCCCATCACTGGTGGATTTAATAGCCCTTCCCACAGCCACAGGTGTCAGTGGCTCCAACTTTGGGGCCCACACCTTTGTGATGAACCCACACCTGTTTGCTTCATCTTATTTCTGTTTCATGTGGTTCTCTGTTTTCTGCTTTGGCTGTGAGAAACAGATTTTTTGTTATAAAAACATTACATACAGATGCTGCTATAAGTTTGTTTACAACCTCTCTCTCCCACAGCGTGTCTGTGTCCTGTCTTCCTCACCCAACCGCCAGCTGGTCGCAGCAGATGGCCCCGCCCCTCCCTGAGCCTGGTTCTGTTAATAATACATACAGAGAAAAAACCCAACAATCATGTGACCCCCTATGAGCAAGACCTTTGGAGACAGTGGGAAGGAAAAACTCCCTTTTAACAGGAAGAAACCTGTAGGGTCTACCTTACAGTATAAAGCACCTCTTGTGATTTGATGCTGTAGAAATAAAATAAAATAACATCTTTATTCTTTGTCTTCTTTTATAATTTAAAAAAATTAAAACAAAGATGACGCAGTCAGCCATGTTCCCCATGTCCTGTTTTATTAGGAGCAATAAAAAAGCTGAGGCGTCGCCCTGAAGCCTGACCTTTGAATTCATGTATTCTGTCATGGTCCTGGGTCGGTGACCCGGTGTTTTTGGTTTTTGTACTTTTACTTGTGACATTGTTATGTATTATGACTGTTGTGTTTTGGTTTCCTTGGGTTTAGTTTGTGCTCCCTCTGTTTGGTGTCATCCCTGCTGTGGATCCCCTCTAGTGTAGTCAAGTCTCTATGTTTAGCCCAAGTCTCTGAGTCTGTGGCTGTGTCCCAATTCAGGGTATGCACGCTTGATATTTGGGGAAATCGACGGCGCATTTGGAGTATGCATTTGAAGTACACTTTGAATTGGGACAGCCGTCGTCACGTGGCGTTTGCGTGTGTGTGTTTTTCCTGTTTTACTTTGAAGGTCACAAAATAAACTTTTAAGATATTTTCAGGCGAGAATGTAGCTGTGTAAAGTTCAAATATCTGCTCGATTTATCAAGACATCACATATTTGCAAAAATGCTCCGACGTTTTCGGAGACGTCCATTTGTTTTTCATGCTTTGTGGCAGCTTTTGAACATCTGTGGCATCTATTAATGTCAAATCTAGCCTTTATTTAACAACATAAGCAAACTCTATGTTACAATGATTGCACAGCCATTAAGGATCAAATCAATGTTCTGTTTTTTCTCCCTCTGCTTGCTTCTTACTGTCTTTGAGGCTCGGGACCAGCACTCCTGTTGTTGGACAGAAAGACATCAGTAAGTATTTTGGTTTTCCAATATATTAGGAACTGTCAGTGACATTTATATTAATCAGGCTGAACTTTAATCATACTTTAGATCAGCCTGTTTTACTTATTGTTTTATTTGTGCTTTGGTTTGGGGAAGTTGTTTCTTTACTGATCTTTTCCTGTCTTCTGTTATTAGACTTGAGATATGACTGCACTATGCTGTTGCTGGTGACCACAGTTAATTCTACAAGACATGCTGTGTAAGTAAACAAACAACAACAGTTTGGTCTGCATTTCTTGAAAGATCACATCCCCCAAACTTAGTTTAGAGGGTCTACACTGTATATAGTGAAGTCTGCAAGTTTTCTAACAGCAAAATCTGTTTTGTGCCCAAAATCATTTTGCACATCATTAGAATGAAAGTTATTGGCCATGTTTGCATAGCCCTTTTTAAAATGATGCTTTCATGACATTATTGTGTGTTGGGTGGTGGTCAGGGCTATCCAGACTGACAATTGGGACATTGAATGTCACCTCTCCGGTGGGGAGGGAGCCTGAGATCGTCTAAATTGGAGTCTGTTTTATAAGGGAATAGTTTCTGATTCATCTTCAGTCCATCGTCTGATTAACCTGACGTTCATATTTCTGAGTGGGAAGTAAATGATTCCTACATTATTTCTGTATTGCAACAATTGGACTTCTGCTGTGTTGCTATTTGAAACTGTGTTTTAAGTATTAAAAAAACAAACCCGGTCTTCCACATGAGTGTGTCTGCAGGTTTCAGCACTGTGAACATTAAACACTGTAAAAGACTCATAAGTTCCTGTTCAAAGGTCAGGTGCCTTTAGATCAATCATTAACCTGCAGCAGGTTCTAAGAGTTTCACTTTCAGGAGGAGAAGATATCAATGAGTCACATAAATGAGAACTACAAAGTCTGTGACACGCAATTTACTGCAAACTGCATGAAATTTGAGCCTGAAAAAAATCCAGTCTTCTGCCTGTTGTGGTTGTGACAGCTGCTAGTAGGAGAGTTTGTTTGTAGGAGGTAGAGATGTTCTCAGAACGAGTCCGTAATCGGCTCTTTGTGTAGATGCTAAAAGCTGTGAGCCAAAACTCTCTGCTCTGAAACTCTTCACTCAGTCCTCACGCTGAGAGTTTAGAGGCTGAAGAGCAGAAATGAGCTTCTGTTTCTCAGCAGTGTGCACACAGAGAGCCACTTCTCTCTGCTCAATCTGAACAAATCGAAGTGAAACGTCTGTGAAAACACAGCTGCTGATTTTAAGATCGGATTAATGCCTCAATGTTTCACTGTCAGTTTGAAAAATAAATAAAAATGATTTGAAGCAAGCAGGAGGCAGATTTTCACAACAAGAGCACTTTGATCTTAATTCAGTTAATGTCAAACTGTCATCAACAACTCTGTTTTGTCTCAGTCTCTGAGCAGATTCAGGCATTACTCAAATAATAAAGGATTTTTATTACTATACTTTTCATTAGTCTCCAGGTTGATGATTATAAACAGAATTATTAAAGTTTTTATCATTTCAGGCTGAAAATCAACATGAATTTGGTTCTAATAAAAGAAGCTCCTTTAATGTGTGTCATTAAAATACTCACACAGACTTAAAAAAGCGACATTAACATTAAAATAAATGAATGAAACTTCAGCTGAGAGCTTCATGCAGTCATCATCAGCAGTTCATAGCAGTCACAGCTCTTTATTACGCAGCTTTGCAGGAATTAAAGTGACTGAAGTGTCAGAGTTTGTGTGAGAAGCTGCTTTGTAGACAGCTGTAGACACTTCTTTATTATTTCTCCATAAATCAAACACACAGGTTTGTCTGTAGAGGATTTAAAGTGTGTTGTTGTGCAGTTAAAGCTGTTTGTGTGACGCCCTGACCTCCTGTGAATGAAAAAGCCAATCAGATCCATCAGAGAGAGAGCAGGAAGTGTTGAGTGTGTGTGACAGAACAAGGAAACAGTGATAATGATGAACATAAAGATCCTCTGATGACGTGTTTGTGTTTCCTGTTACAGTAACGCTTGTTCATCTGTTGCTCTCCTACACTTTCCTATAAATAAAGGAGAAAAAGTTCATTTCGTTTCATTTCCTAAAGCTCAGTGTTGGGTCTGTTCCCACAAACCCGCTAATTTTAGAGACTTATTCATCATGAAAGAAAACAAGACAGTCAGCGATCGATCAATTACTTGTGCAAGGGAGGCCTCATCTGTGTCCACCATGAAAATGACCCCAAATCTGGCCTCCTCTCGCTGCCTTTTATTGAGAACACAGTTCACACAAAACAATAGTACCTCCCCTCATAAACCCCCCCCCCCCCCCCCCCCCCCCACCCACCACGCACACAAACACTCTGCGTGGGGGGGGGGGGGGGGGTGTG
>CAKLIZ010000532.1:30938-41059 GCA_922035795.1 Oreochromis mossambicus
GTGTGTGTGTGTGTGTGTGACCTCCTGATGACCAAAAGGGTCATAAAAGCAGGAAGCTTACAACACAAGAAACAAATCTTCAGATGGGATGTATCTACAATAAAACCTCCCCCAGCACAAAGTGGTTAGAGGTGTTCAGGATCAAAGGAATGGCTTTGATCCTACTTCTTGAACTAAGACTGTACAAATTTAAGAAACACAATGGCAACATTCAACAATTAGACCTAACACTCAGAGTTACACTTCACATTCCTGCAGTCACATCAAAAAGCTTCACTTTGGTCCAACATGAAACACAGAGAGGCTGCAGAGCATCTGGAACATCTGCACTTTGACACAAACTGTTACAACCAGAATATTTTCTACATACTTCAGACATGAAGCAAACCTTTATTTCGATTTCTTACATGTTCATGGATGGATGGACGTGTTTAAACTGCTTCAACTTCCCACGTCTTCTATTTAAATATGAACTGTGAACGACACGTAATCATCTGTAAATGGTTTGAGGCACACTGAGTCCACCTACAGGGCAGGTGGGGAACAGCAGGGATCTGAAATCAAATGAGATGTTCGTGTGAAGTTAGAAAAAACGGACTTAAGATGCGCTAAGTGATCAAAGTTGATCTAAAACAGAAGATAAATCCACTGATTCTTTGTAAGGTTCATCTGGTGCTCACATGAATCCTGTGATGAAAGATTTATTTCACTGAATGTTTGTTCAAAGCTCGTTTCAACCTGTTGAAGTCATGAATGAAAGTGCAGACTGAGAGTGGATCACATGATGTTTAAGCTGTGTCATGTGACATGTTCAGTATTGTCACACATGTCTAGATTGTCCCTGATATCATAACTGCTCAAACACTGATGATTATATTTGAAGAATTATTACTGATGGCACCAAAGTTTGAATGGAGCTCTCTGTCTGTGCTGATTTGTCGCCCTCTGGAGGTCAAAACACAAACTGCATGATGTCACTGTAACCACCACAGTGACAGGAAGTGTTTTTAAATGATGAAATATGTTAGTGATGCTGATAGTGTGTTCATCACAGACGTTCAGGCTTCATATTGACATGAATCAAAGTGAAAGCAGAGAAACTGGAATGAATCAGGTGTTGTAGAAGATGGAGAAACAGGTTGGAGAGGATGCTGCTCCTTCTTTGAGATCAAACATGTCGTGTTGTTCACGTGCTGTCAGCGTGACGCACAGAAACCATGGAAACAAAGTGTGAGTGAAATCAGTCCAAAGTAACAGAGTGAAGAGCAACAGATGAAGCACAGAGGACACAAAAAGGAAGGAAAGAAGGAAACAAGGTCCATCTGTGTCCTTTCAAACAAACAAGCATCAACATCCAGGACTGAAACATGAATCCACATATTTATACACATATTTATTTAATGAGAATAAAACAAGAATATTTATAATACATGAACAATAATCAGGCCTGGGATCCTCCTGGTTACAAACAGGGTCCAGGACTGGGACACTCAGGTGGATCCTGCAGGGTCTGGTTCAGAAAAAGGTGGAGACCAACAGAAACAGTTTTAGTAGAAAGGTATGATTTCATTTATTTGAAGAGATAAGAGCATTATTCTGATTATTATTCTTATATATTCTGAAAATGGCGCCGGTGAGGTCGGCTGCCGTGCTGGATGCTCTGCCCCAACTTCTCCACTTTTTGCGGTTTTTCGCCACTTTTTGCTATATCTGCCATAATCTTGCATGGGCATCATGCAAAACACACAAATTCGCTACAGTAGAGACACTCTGCTTTCTAATGGTCTACAATACACAAACATTTCACGATGTTTAACTCCGGACCCAACCTGGCCAAAGGAGATCCTGAGAGAGAACAAAGGACGCGACCCTAAGCGACGGCCTCGAGGGAAACGAGCCGGCATCAGGAACAGGCTACGGGCTCGCGCACACCGCGCACCCATGCCCAGTATCCTGCTAGCCAATGTTCAATCCATCGAGAATAAGCTTGATGACCTCAGAGCCAGAATCAAGTTCCAGAGAGACATTCGGGACGGCAACCTCCTCTGCTTCACCGAGACTTGGCTAAACCCAGCGATACCAGACCACGCCGTGCAGCCGGCGGGGTTCTTTTCGGTTTACCGCATGGACAGGACAATGGAGTCGGGGAAGAAAAGAGGTGGTGGAGTGTGTTTGATGGTGAACAACAGATGGTGCGACAGCACAAACATCTCCCCACTCACACGCTCTTGCTCGCCCAATCTGGAACTTTTGATCGTTAAATGTCGCCCTTTCTGTCTCCCTCGGGAATTCACTGCGGTCATTGCCTGCACTGTTTACATTCCGCCTCACGCGGACTCGGACACTGCCTTATGTGAGCTGCATGAGGCTCTCACACATCAACAAACACTTCACCAAGATGCCGCACTCATTGTTATGGGAGATTTTAACAGAGTGAATCTCAAACGGACATTCCACAACCTTCACCAGCACATCAACTGCCCCACCCGGGGCACTAGGACATTAGACCACTGCTACACCCCGTTCAAGAACTGTTACAAGGCTCAGCCCCTGCTGGCATTTGGAAAATCAGACCATGCCGCCATCTTCCTCATGCCTGCCTACAAACAAAGGCTAAAGCAGCAACCACCAATCAGGAGGGAAGTCGCTCGCTGGACAGACCAATCAGTGGCCGCGCTGCAGGACGCACTGGATGACGCAGACTGGGACATGTTTCGGCGCAGCTCTGATGACATCAACATGTTTACGGAAGCGGTTGTGGGATTTATCGGGAAACTAGCGGACGACACAGCAGAAAGAACTATCATTCGAACGTTTCCCAACCAGAAGCCGTTGGTGGATAAAAACATCTGCGACGCTCTGAGATCACGCACCGCTGGATACAATGAAGGGCTCGTCTCCGGTAATATGGACCTATACAAGGCTGCGTCCTACAACGTGCGCAGCACGGTCAGAAAGGCAAAGCGGAGCTACGGGGAAAAACTAGAGTCACAGCTATGACAGTGCGACTCTACGAGCCTGTGGAAAGGACTGCGGACTATAACGGACTATAAACGACCAGCTTCTTCAATGATGAATGCCGATGCTTCACTGGCTGATGAGCTGAACACGTTTTATGCTCGCTTCGACGCCGCAGCAATTAAAACAACAAACGGCTGCGCGTGCTCGGAGTGCACCAGTGAAGACAATGCATTCATCATCACAGAGCATGCCGTGAGGAACACCTTCAGGAGGGTGAACACCAGGAAGGCAGCAGGACCAGATGCAATCCCTGGCTGGGTCCTGAGAGCCTGTGCTGACCAGCTAGCACCGGTGTTCACGAAGAGCTTCAACCTTTCCTTGGCCCAAGCAGCGGTTCCCACGTGCTTCAAACAGTCCATTATTGTTCCTGTTCCAAAGAAACAACAGCCCGCTTGCCACAATAACTACTGTCCAGTAGCACTGACTTCAATTGTGATGAAGTGTTTTGAAAGACTGATGAGAGATCACATCACTTCTTCACTTCCTGCCACCATCGACTCACTTCAGTTTGCTTACCGGACTAATCATTCCACAGACGATGCCATATCTCACCTGCTCCACACATCCCTGAGTCACCTGGACACTGGCAGAGGGAATTATGTTAGGATGCTGTTCGTGGACTACAGTTCAGCATTCAACACAATAATTCCCTCTAAGCTTTTCACCAAGTTGACGGATCTAGGACTCAGCTCATCACTGTGTCAGTGGATCCTCAACTTCCTCACAGACAGACCCCAATCAGTGAGGGTGGGTAAACAAGTCTCCCCCTCCATCTCACTCAGCACTGGAGTGCCTCAGGGCTGTGTTTGAAGCCCCCTGCTGTACTCACTGTACACTTATGACTGTGTAGCCACATCAGACACCACCTCCATTGTCAAGTTTGCTGACGACACTGTTGTTGTGGGCCTGATCGCCGACAACATCGAGACGGCCTACCTGGAGGAGATTAGGAACCTGGAGAACTGGTGCCAGGAGAATAACCTCCTCCTAAACGTCAGCAAGACTAAGGAGCTGATCGTGGACTTCACTACAAAGCAGGCGAGGAATTACAAACCCCTCATCATCAGTGGCACGCCAGTGGAGAGAGTGGACAGTTTCCGATACCTGGGTGTCCACATCACTCAGGACCTGTCATGGTCCTGTCACATCAACACCCTGGTTAAGAAAGCCTGTCAGCGTCTCTTCTTCCTCAGAAGACTTAGAGACTTCCATCTGCCACTGAAGGTGCTCAAGAACTTTTACTCCTGCACCATCGAGAGCGTCCTGACGGGAAACATCTGCACCTGGTTTGGGAAAAGCACCAAGCAGGACAGACGAGATCTGCAAACAGTGGTGCGCTCGGCTGAACGCATCATTCAATCAGAGCTCCCTGACCTGCTGTCCATCTACACCAAGCGGTGCAAGTCCAAAGCTAGGAAGATTATGATGGACCTCTCCCATCCCAACAATGGACTCTTCTCACTGTTGAGGTCTGGGAAGCGCTTCCGCTCCCTTAAGGCCAAAACAGAGAGAATGAGGAGCTTCTTCCCCCAGGCTATTCGGGCCCTGAACCAGGTGTAGGACTGGACTCTCTCACACACATCACATCACTATAAGACTGGACTCTCACACACATCACATTAACACACGCACCACCACACATTTCCTATAATTTATAATCTTTATAATCTCTTTCTGCTATTTGCACATTTTTTACTGTACATTTCTAAGTTAATTTGTAAATTTTGTAGTAACCTGTAAATTGTAAATACTGTAAAACTTTTTTCTGTCATTTAATGGCCGGGCATTGTACAGCTACAAGCATTTCACCTCTATGTCATACTGTGTATGGTTGTGTGTGTGACAAATAAAATTTGAATTTGAATTTGAATTTATTAAGCTTCAGTCAAATATACTAATGTGCACGGCGCCGTGACACTTAATGATCTGTTATTGTACATTTGTCACATGTGTGTGCTTGTTGTTGTATTGTTGCTGCCATGATGCATCACATGGGACCATCACACTACCACCACCATATGTGACTGTTGCTATGAGGCTCCTTTTCATTGATGCTGAGTTAGTTTCAGATGTAACAGGACTCAAAGCTGTCAGAAAGCTTTTGTCTCATCAGTCCACAGAGTCTTTCCCAAACGGGATCATCAACATGTTGTTGGACAGTGTGAGACCATCCTTTGTGTTCTTCTTGGTCTGCAGTGGTTTTCTCCTTGGACTCCTCCATGGATTCTCTTTCTTATTGTTCAATGATGACCTTAACTGAGGCCTGCAGCTCTTTCATGTTGTTCTGGGCTCTTTGTGAGCTCCTGGATGTCGATGTGCTCTTGGAGTCATGTTGGTGCCACTGGCTCCTGGGAAGGTTCCCACTGTTCCCCACTTTCAGCATTTGTGTCTAATGGCTCTCACCGTGGTTCAACAGAGTCAGGTAGGTTGGGATCACCTTTGTGCCTTAATCAATGACATCATCATTTATTTACTTGTGTTATCTTTGTCTAACATGAACATTTGTGTGATAAAAACAGTCAGAAATGACTGAGTGAAAAGACTTTTTCACAGCACTGTGTGTGATCGTCGCCCCTGGGAGAGTTCATTTATCTGCAATGAGAGGTGTGATCAACACGAGTGCACGAGTGTCACATGACTCACAGCTGTGCATGCAGTGGCAAAAGGCTGAGTGTGTGCCATCAGTCTGTACTCAGTCCTCACTCTGAGCCTCACATCTTCCTGCTGCTTCATGAAGGCAGAGCTGAACTTCCTGCTGTGGGAGAGACGAGGAGGATCCTGGTGCAAGAAGCACAAATGATGCAGTTTGTTTCCTGTTTACACTCAAAGTGACTAAAACCAGATTTATGAAAGTGTCATTTCTCTGAGTCCCACTGATGGAAACATCAGCTTGTATGAACTGTTCAGTCTGATGGATCCTCTGAAGTGTGTCAGTGAGCTGTTGGAGTAAAGCTCAGTTAGACTTGGACCTGGTTGGTAGTCGTCATAGATCTGGACCACGGCTGGCTTCAGGTCGTCCACTGGGAGCTCCTGGATGATCTCTGTGGTTGATGGTGTGTCCTTTGATAACTGGACGAGACAGAAACAATCGCAGACACAGTTTGTACCAAAGATCATCATCTGGTGTCCCCACTGTGGACTTCTCTGACCTCCTCTAAGGACACCAGAACAGGATCTTCCTTTGGTTCCACACGACTCACCAGGAGGCCACGTTTGAGCTGTGAGGAGATGACATCATCACAGTCATCACATGACATGTTGGTAGTGTTAAAATCTCCCAATTCTTTTAATCTTTGGGCTGAAGGAAGGACAATACTCGGTGTATAAATGCTCAAATCAACAATATTTTATTCCATATAATTCAACACTTAAGAGCATAAGAACCATCATGATGGGGAGAGTTGCCTGCAGAGGGTCACAGCAAGTCTCAAAATGGTGATGGGTTACTCAGCCTTTTATAGCCTCTAGTAGCCCCCACCTAGTCATAAAACCCTAAACATTCACATTCTTTCTCTCACACAGCGCCTATGTTATGACCTCGGCTCCCTGTCTTTCTGCTCTCTGTAAAGGTGGGGGTATGGAATGTAGTCTGTTTCTCCCATTTATCAGTACAAGGCCCTCTGCACCCAACACTCTCTTCATGATTCAGCAGTATGCAATGTCAAGAAACAGTGTAACACATTCAACAGTGTTGAGTAATACAGGTCAATCCAATAGATCTAATGATTTTCACACTCTTTTAAGTCAGAAGTATAATGCAAACTAAAACTACATACTGATCACACACTCTATATTAAGGGGTATAATATGATCTACAGCAGTATCATAATTCAACTACTTTGATTACAGATATAAAGTAACATATGATAACAGAATAATCTCACAATTCCCCCTTTTGATCTCTTAAAAAGAGATCACTTATAACATACACTCCAGCGTTACAAGGTCCAGTTCTTCTTGGTCCTGAGGCCCTCTGTCCCCCTTTAACGGGTCGACCATATGTGAAATGACCTCTGTGTTTGCGCAGGTCAAATGCAAGAAAAATTAGATTTACAACCATAACAGCAGTTATAGATGACACTCCCATCACTCCCCAGTTCTCCCACAGCTTTATTTTGGTGCTACAGTTTCCCACTCCCATTTTTGGTGCCACCTTATACCTTTCAAATGTACTCAGACTAGAACCTCTGTCTAAGGAGCTTTTAACCTTTATT
Organism: Oreochromis mossambicus; assembly: GCA_922035795.1. Taxonomy (NCBI): domain Eukaryota; kingdom Metazoa; phylum Chordata; class Actinopteri; order Cichliformes; family Cichlidae; genus Oreochromis; species Oreochromis mossambicus. Next base: position 38,174 of record CAKLIZ010000532.1, read on the forward strand.
TCATTGCTGCAGCTACCAGTGTCTTCCAGTTGGGTGATTCTCAGCTTCTTTCTTCGACCTCAGGGGTTAGACCACCCTTTAGTCGGTGCACAGATCAGGGGATTATTCTGCCCCGATTTCAAACAAAGATCTGTGTATTTTGGGGTCACCGCCATGTCCCCCTTTTTACCAAGAGCCTCTCGAACCTCGTTGGTCTGGTGTTCCTAGATTTTGGCCAACCCCTTCATGGTTATTGCTGTGTTTATGGGATCCATCTTCTCAAGGAGCCCAAACCCCATGACACTTGACCCCAGTTGCTGTCTCGGCAGTCCCTACATCTGTCTCTGCTGTGAAGGTCCTCATATCTCCGTGTCCCCGTCTGGTGTCTGTTCCTTTCTCTGTAAGAGACAGAAAACCAAAACACCTCTCTCCCTAGCCTTGATAATCTAATATTATTATCCATTGTTCTTTCGGTGATGCAAATTTGGTTTAGAATATTATGTTCAGGACTCTCTGACCAAGGAACTCATTCTAATCATTATCTATGTGTGTGTAAAAAAAATCAAAAATTAATGAACCATTTCTAAGTCTAACACATTATAAGCTTAAGTTTTACCATACCTAAATTATTAAACACACAAAGTCATAAAATGTTCATAAAACCATTGTTTGATGTTAAAACTCAACTTCCACCCCCCCCGTTTTGACACACTCCCATGTGTCAATTCATCGGAGCTAGAAAATTAAAAGAGAAGGTTAATGACATCATATCTCAGAACTCAAAATCAGCAACCAAAGGGTTAAATCTGCAGTTCCACACTCTCATGTGAAGCTACCGTCTCCTCCTCCAGTCTCTCTTATCCTCCTGCTCCTGCAAAAACAAAACAAAACAAAGCGAAGCATCCACCCTCCTCTTGCCGGCTGGGTGAATTGTTTGTCAGCATTTACTAATCCTAAAGTTGGTGCAGTCTTGTCTCAGTATCAAGTCAGTCAAAACTTTTAGTCCGTCCATCACCGTCCAGTCACATGCATTCATTCACACCCATTCATACCAGATGTTGCTGATAATGGAGTCTCACGCGCGACCTATTCGAGCATCCATTACCAGCAAGATGGCGTCATCATTTTAAAGGAAAACTATTCCTTGTTTTTTGGACTGGATTGACTCGCTGCAATCCTTTTAGACTCAGGACTTCTCACGTGATCAGTGTCCCATATAAGTGAATTTCTCTCAAGCCAATTACAATCATGGAGAAGCACACTTTGCAACTGTTTACAGTAATAATATTTTATAGCGCTTTAAATCTCAATCTTTCAGGCCTGGTTTAAAGAGCTGATTGTTAAATCATGAACTCACAAAATATCACCACCGGTGGATCACACCTCTCAGATGTTTTTCCTCAGTGCACTGTAACAAAAACGAAAACAGATGTAACCAACAAAATACTAATAAAAATAACACAAACTAGGGCCCGTTGCAGACATGTCCAAACATAAAATCATCTCTCTCTCAGTTAGAGAAAGAACACAACCCAAAGCTCACTGATAAAATCAAGCTAGCGCTAAGCAAAACCAAAAAATCAACCAGAAATTCACAGGAACGTTTTGCTTCCTGCCGGGACAATATTGTGTGGGAATGAGAACCTCAGGTACCATAGCACCTTTGTTCCTCCTTGAATTAAATCTCAATCACAGAAAATGCAGTACTCCAACCTAAAACTTACACTATTAATTCATCATTTTCACTCTGTGCCTCTGTTCCTCACCAGGCTGTGTGAAGCACAGCAAAGAATTCAGTCAAGGCCTTGAGCCATAAACAGACATCACGCACAGACATTGTTTTCATAACCAAACTGTTTCAGACCTTACCCCTTAAATCTACATAAATGTACTCTGGGTGACATAAAACACATTTTAAGTAATCAATGCTAATCAATGGCCTCATAAAAATTATTTTTGGATGTTTGTGTGCAGCATTTTGCATATCAGCATAAGCATTTGTTAGCAAAGCATTCTTCGTTGCACAAGCGTGTGCATGTGTATGTGTATGTGTATGTGTGTGGATCACTTCTCAGTGAATCAGCATTCCAATGTGCGTGTGTGTGTGTGTGTGTGTGTGTGTTCATCACTTTCCTGTTCTGGTGTCTTGGGTAAACCACAGCCTGAAGCGTCCCCTGGGGTCCTGCCCTCCTCCTTTTCAGTCTGTTTGCGACCATTGCTGCTGCTGCTGCTCGAAGTTCTGTCCGTCCTGGTTCTGACCCCAATTGGGGCAGTCCTTTCTCCAATGTCCATGCTCACCGTAGGTGACACCTGCATCTTCTTCTCCTGTATTTTTGTCCATTCTGAGGTGCCTTTTGACCTCAGTTGCTCCTCCTGTCTCTGTCACGCCCATTTTGCTGCCCGATCATCCGTGTTGGTCCATCACTGTCCTGCACAGCGTTAATGCAGAGTTATCAAGATCAGCATCCTTTTGCTTGACCTTACTTTTCATTCGGGCTTGGCAGGCGTCTCGTCACAGCTCTGTCAGCTGACGCAGTCTGGAAATTTTCCCCCGTGTAGTGAAACGGGCCTTAGGTTTAGTGCTCTCCATCTCTGCTGCATGAGATCGCATTCCTGCAGCACTGGGATTTTCAGGTCCAGCTGTTGCAGCATTTGGTCAGGATCACGTAGAGGGGAGAGCAGGAGTCCAGGTCAGCCTCGGCTTTCAGGGCCGGCAAAGCAGCCTGTAATTAAACATAAAGAGAAAAAACAAAAAAAACAAAACAAAACAAAAACAAACAAACAGAAGTGTACGAACAGGAACATGATGTTGTGTTGGCTGTGTTACAACGAGAGGGGAGAAACACCGGGCCAGGCCCTGTGTCAGCCTTCTCTCCCCCCTTTTTTTTTTTCTCTCACGATATAATC
>CAKLIZ010000532.1:43422-77151 GCA_922035795.1 Oreochromis mossambicus
CTAGACTCAACGTAGTATATTATTAGTTTCTTGCTAGAAGCAGTTCATTTAACACACTGGAATTCAGCCTCAACTTTTGTTAGTATCTTGCGCCAAAAACCAGACACCGACAAATTTAATGTGAAAATACGTGTAACTCAGCGAACAGATTAATTTGGAAAGCCCAATATGCACATTTGGTATTTATAATACAACAGGCTGTGCTTACCTTTCTGTTTGGACCGGTCCTTTCTGTTCGCCTCGCCCCACGATCTCACCACAGGCCAAATCTGCACCTCCTCAGCACACCAAAGATCCGGGTCACCGGCACCAAGTTGTTAAAATCTCCCAGTTCTTTTAATCTTTGGGCTGAAGGAAGGACAATACTCGGTGTATAAATGCTCAATCAACAATATTTTATTTCCATACAATTCAACACTTTATGAGCATATGAACCATCATGATGGGGAGACCCGCCTGCAGAGGGTCACAGCAAGTCTCAAAATGGTGACGGGTTACTCAGCCTTTTATAGCCTCTAGTAGCCCCCACCTAGTCATAAAACCCTAAACATTCACATTCTTTCTCTCACACGGCGCCTAAGTTATGACTTCGGCTCCCTGTCTTTCTGCTCCAAACAAGGTGGGGGCATGGAATGTAGTCTGTTTCTCCCATTTATCAGTACAAGGCCCTCTGCACCCAACATTCTCTTCATGATTCAGCAGTATGCAATGTCAGGAAACAGTGTAACACATTCAACAGTGTTGAGTAATACAGGTCAATCCAATAGATCTAATGATTTTCACACTCTTTTAAGTCAGAAGTATAATGCAAACTAAAACTACATACTGATCACACACTCTATATTAAGGGGTATAATATGATCTACAGCAGTATCATAATTCAACTACTTTGATTACAGATATAAAGTAACATATGATAACAAAATAATCTCACAGTAGAGTCTAATGACTCACACTCTGGGGAACATCCAGGACCACCATGTTTGTAGTTTTCTCCTTCCCACTGTAGCTGTGTTTGAACAGTGTGTGCACACATGCTCTTCATCACCCACAGTGACTCCACGCTGGTACAGACTCTCCTCTAACCTGTCACATACTTACAGGGATGGATTTCCACAGTCAGTCTGGCTCTGGCAGATCCACCTGTGGGCTCCACCTCTGTGTGGACTTTCACACTGAGAGTGGGGACATCAGCAGGTGTTGGGATGTTGTAGGTGCACAAATCTGGGAAACAAACAGAACCAATCACAGGTAGAAAGTTACAGACTGCAGCTGAGCTGTTATTTACAGGCTGTTACGTGTAGTTGGTGCACAGAAGGCTGTTCTGTTAAAACAACACATTTTTAGACCAAAGTCAATTTCATCTTGTAAATAAAGAATAAAAACATCCCTGCCTGCTAAAACAAGTCTGCATATCTGAGAGAAAAGCAACAACATGAAAGCTTCAGGATTATTTCTGCTGATTTGGTCCAAGACTGTAGATGAACTCAAAGATGAGCTTCATGCTGTTCGGGTGGTGTCGTACCTGGGTGGAGGAGAAGCCTCCGTAATAGTTCTGCTGCCCAGTCAGCCACCTGATAATACCAGAGGCATATCCCAGATCCTCAGCAGTCGGGGAGGTGCTGAGTTTGGCCAACAGCACATAAGAACTGATCTCCACTAACAGGGAGGCTGATGTTTCTGCTGCTGTCTGAGACCAGCAGAGGAAACCTCCTACAAACACAATAACAGTCACAGTGATGCTAATAAAGCCTGAATGATGTCCTGCTAAAGGCTGACTCACCTTCCCTCACTGCAACTGTGTCTAAGTGCTGCAGAAGGTGAGCGCGGGTCTCCACGTCTCCTGCAGGTGAACACAGAGGCCAGCAGAGCTGTAGCTGCTGCTCAGGTCACTGAGAGACTCCTGAGACAAGCCAGGCTCTGGATCATCACAGGATCCTTTAAAAGATCACAACAAACAACTTTAATGGACAAACAGAAACCTTCTTTCATTAAACCCAGTGTGAGAACAAAAGCAGGCAGAGTTCCTGATTCAGTGACTCAAACAAGGACAAAACTCCTAAACACAAACTTAACAACGTGGTGTATGCGGTACAGTGCAGCGAGGAATGCCCAGACCTCTACATCAGAGAGACCAAACAGCCACTTCACAAACGCACAACATAGAAGAGCCACCTCCACGGGACAAGACTCAGCAGTCCATCTGCATCTAAAGGTCAAAGGTCACTCTGAGGATGCCAATGTTCACATATTGGACAGAGAGGACAGATGGTTTGAAAGAGGAGTGAAAGAGGCCATCTATGTCCACTGTGAGCGACCATCTTTGAACAGAGGCGGTGGTTTACGACACCAACTGTCTGCCATCTATAATCCAGTTTTGAGTTCCCTCCCCAGACGCCTTAACGCCCACTCACATCCTGGGTCATCTGACCTCAGGAAATCACATGATAGGGTGGGGCCAGGTTTCACAATGAGCTGAAACCCTGGCTGATTGGGACCCACACCCACTTTCACACCTTGGCTCATGTGATTAGTTAGAGGATCATCAGGGGGTCCCTTTGTCCCTCTCTGTGGATTACTCCGTTTAAATCTGGGACTCTCCACCATTTGACCTTAGAACTGAAGAAGCTTCTCGGATGAGAGGTGAAACGTCTTCAAGCAACTTAAAGAAGTCCAGACGCTTTTCTTTGCAAACTCCTTTGACTACGATGACCTGGATGACTGAGAACCTTCACAGACACATGCTAACAATGTGCTGCTTCCTAGTTACTATTTGTGCACCAGGATGCGCCACTTTCAGATAACGTTCTGGTCTCTTTACAGTGTAAATGCATATTTACAATGACTCCACAGGGAAAGTTTTCAGTATTAGACAGAAACTGATTACAACTCTGCTACCAGCCTCTAGGATGGGATTAGAGACGTGCAAAGCAGCCAGTGTTTGTATCTGTGTTTGTATTTGTTGAGGGGGGAGAAAGTATTTGTATTTGTATTCAAGTAAAATTCAAAATAGGTGTAAAAATCCTGGTTTTTGTGTTACACTTCTAATTAACATTATTGTTTAAGTATTCTTTGATTATATCCATTATAATAATTATGGATATGCAATATTAGTTGATGGTTTTCTATAAATGCAGCAATGAACATGTAACAAGGAACTTCATTGAAAAGAAAATAACATTAGCTCATCCATGGTTAAACCAACAACTAATAAAATACCATTTTGAACATTATGAACCCACCACCACCCGTCCTTGTTGGAGGACACTGAACAGACAGTGAAACATGACTGTGATGATGAATTGGTGAGATGAGAGATGAGATGAGATAGCCTTTATTTGTCAGTTGCAGGTCTTTTGCCCGCAACCGAGATGACAGACCTTGCCGACCGTACATACATCCGTACATACAAATCCTTGAGTGCTGGTGGGGGTTGGCAGACAGTACCAGGAGAGGATGCTTTAAGTGCATGTGATTATGCATAGCAGATGTTGACAGATGTTTGATATCTCTGCCTCTGCTGATCTGACTTTTGCACACATTACATATCACTTTGGTTTCATCTGCAGCACTGACTGTAAAATGCTTCCACACAGAACTTGAGTTTTTGGCTGGTGGAGGACCAAGATGTGGCTCAGCAGCAGCTACACTCTTTTCTGTTTGATTGCCCAAATCCATGTGAGGAGTTTCAGCTAAGCTAATGAGTGACGGGACGCTATGCTAAGGTTAACTGACCTATAGTCTACATCTCACTAAGACAGGGTAACTTAAACGTACCATATAACTCCCACAAGTGCATACAGTTCGACACAACTACACGAACATTGTTTTAACCTTTTAAACCAAACGTTAACGTTACTCTGTCAACAGCCTGTTGTCTAAATGACCGAGCTAACAGAGCTACGTAAACAGAGCGAACATGAGAGACCCGTTGCTAAAGTTATAAACTGCCTCTGGAACCCATTTGTAGTACAAAAACATCTTTTCAACAATAATAGTGATGCAGTTCAGTCTTTTATCGCTCAGCCTCTCTGTTGCTGTGTGCAGCAGCCTGTGTCACTCACTCATCCGGTCATGCTCTGCGGTCTCATAAGGAAACTCAGCTTTTTGATAAAGTTTTTCTTGTTCCTGAATACAAATATTTTTTAAAGTATTTGTTCAAAATAAGTATTCATAAAAAACACGTTATTCATGCCTTTCTGAATACCGTATTCAGGTTGGGCTCTACTCCTAGTTGGGATTCTTGTCCTTTGCTGATGCCTGTATTGTACAGCCATGAGGAGCCTTAATAATGCAGCTGCATTATTTATCCACCATAACAGAGGTTAGTGTTCAGCTCTGTCACCACTCTGGCCACATGTTGCCACACTTGTACTTCCAGCTCTGAGCTGCTGCTGCTGAACACGTTACTTTTGTAATTATGTCTCCAAGCAGCATCACAAAGAGCATTCTTTCAAAGAAGAAAAAAAGCATCATTTCCTGATAATGTATGATGTGCTTGTACGAGATGTAAAAGACTGGTAGTTTGAGGAAATCCTTTCAAATACATATTTGCTTGCACAGAGCAGTGAGCCTTCTTGGTTTCCTTGTAGATTAAAAACAGGAGTGATGAGGTACGCGGTGCTGCACGGCTGTCTATGGGTGAGCTGTACATCAGAACCACATCAGCCCAGACCCAGACATCTACCAGCACAAGTACAGAGCCTTTATCTCACATGTTTGAGCATTCGTTCACCTTCATCTGTTTGTTCTTATTGACAACTCTTCATCCAGTCCACCTTAAACACAGTGGGTGTGTTGCTGGGAATGGGAGGTACCTTATGGAGCTGTGATTGCAGTAAAACTGTTTTTATTTCAGTCCATATGAGTTCATGTAGCTCTGTGTGGAGATCCTTGTGTACATATTGAAACCTGTGTTATCACTCAGCCAGGCTTTTCAATCAGCTGTTTTTGTTTTTTAATACGTGACCTTTGCTAAAGTTCATCCAGAGGTGCAAATGATGTGTGACAGGATGTAAAGATGTGTTTGCAGAGTTGTCTGTAGGACAACAGTTTAGTGATCTGTGGCTGACAGGCTCAGTTTCTCTCCAGCTCAGTACTAACAGGTGAATATTCTACAGGCTGAGGTGTGATGTTAGAGGGCTGCTCGTGGTGCTGATCACAGACAGGCTCAGTTGGATCTGAATGCACATCTGTGTCTAAATACTGCAGGAAGTTCACATGTGGTAAATCCACTGCATCGGCACAACCGTCACTACCAGTCGACTAATGTGACACTTGCAGACTGAGTGATGCTGGTGGTTTGTACTGAGTGTGAGACAGAGCTGACCTCTGACCTCAGGGTGGAGAAATCTGATAGAAAATCTGACTCAGCAAAAATGTAGCCAAGGTCACATGTAAGAGGACAGCCAATGAAAAAGCTGGGTGAGTTGTAACTAATAACTTAGCTGACACAGTCAGATACATGCCTGTTTTTATGGCAGGCTTATTTGGCTGTTTTGAAAAGCATTTTATCCTAATAACTCAGTTTAACTATCACAACAATGAAATGGTGCAAATGTAAAATCCTTGAGGCTCTATTTTGAGTAACTTTATGATTGGCTGCATGTGATGTGGGGACATGTGGCTAACAAAACAAACATAACTGAGGCTGCATGTAAATGGGCTCTGTGCAACTTTGAATCAGCTCCTGTTGGCCTCCAGCTTCTGGAAACAAGCTTTGCAAGCCCAACTGGAACCAGTTCCCACAGCAGGTGGTCCCATCATGTCAGTGGTTGGCATGTGGGTGAGGAAAGGACTCACAGGTAGGTGTAGGCTGGTGTTTATTATCAGGAACACAGGATGACTGGCTGAGCTGAAACGACTGAAGCGAACACACGTACAGAGTCGAGCACATTAACATCAACAATGACGCTGAGCAGAGAGAACATGAGACAAAGTTCAGCTAACAGCACTGAGACCTGATCCTGAACCCTGAAGCCCTACGACTCATTTCAGCACCACCTGAAAACAAAATCCTACATTTGTGAGCCGGTGTGAAAAATTCCAACGACACAAACCGAGAATCCAGGCTGTGCACAAAAACAGCCATACAAGGACACATTTAAGGACAAGAGGACTTTCCAGCATCACGTCTATTGGGCTTCTTAAATGATCGAGGTGGATCCGTCTCAGCAAGCAGCTTCTTCCTCCATGGATGTCCACGAGCATCAGTCCAGCTGCGTTAGCCTCAGGACCCAGCAGAAGGTGGAAGAGGAGGAGGATGGATCAGTGTCTGACGCCCTGTGATATCGAATCCCAAGAGGACACAAAGCAAAAGAAAATCAAGCGCTCCCTAAAAGCAGCATCTGATCACAAGCCTGCACAGGCCAATCACAGCTGGAAGTTTCCTGGATGTAATCTGGATGAGCAACACTATGTCAGATGGGCAGAAAGTACAAGAGCAGTAAAAAGTTAAGAGAAAAAAGACAAAAACACTAGACAAACAGAATGACAGAATATAATAGTAGAATAAAATACTTTGTTACATAGGGGGAAATTGCACTTGGTGTCATTGCACATCAAGGAGACAGGACGAGATTTACGATTGTGTGTGTTTGTCTGCACACGTGGGATCCTCTGCAGAGACCATGTTGTGGAGTCTGACAGCAGTGGGGAGGAAAGACCTGCAAAATCTCTCTGTCACCTGTGCTTGGTGTAAATTCAATGACTCAAGCCGCAGTTGGTTGTTCATCTTCATTGAAAAATAAATATGAATAAATGATAACAAAATAAATAAATAAATAACTGTAACAGGAGACTGAAGAAGATTGTAACGGAGTCCAACAGTCTGCAGTGGCCACCACAGTCCACTGTCTTCACATCACAGGGACTTCAACATGTCTGTCTCCTTGCCCTTGATGAACAAGAAGGTAGAGTTCAAATGTGGGTTTTCACTGAGTTTATAAGTACAATTTACTGTCACTGCTGCTGTTTTTGTTTTGTCAGGTTTGTTTCATTAATATTTCTCAGACAGAAAAAGGTGATATTCCAACAGAGCTGAAAAGGAGATGCCTGAAAACGTGATGGCAGGTGGCATATTGGAGTCCACATGAAATATCGGCTGTATGAAGACTGGAAAATATAGATGATACAAATATGCAGCCAAACATTTGTGGACATGGATAAACTCTCTGATCCAAAAAGCAGGAAGTGACACAGCTAGAAAATGAAAGTGTGTAAGAGCTGAAGTCAAATGTAATGCAGAGTTGAATCTGCACTTGGATCCATGTGTGAAAGGTCCACATGTAGGGATCACATGAGTCCTGATGTTTGTCAGTGCAGCTTGATAACTCCATCTACTGTGGGCTACATATACTGGGCTGGTAGCTCCATAGTGTTGGAAAGAAACTATTCAATGTGCAAAGTTAAACTCAGAGGCTCTTCTAACACAGGAGCCATGTTGAGTTTAGATCACAGCGACCACCGGCAGTCTGAAATGGAATGAAGCCCATTGACAGCCAGCAGGTCTAAACAGGAACGCAGCCATTTGTATGCGTGGCAATGATGTGGCTGCAGCTGACACAGGATTGGTTCAAACTAAACATCATTTCACAGAGTTCACAAATAAACTCACGTTTTTATCTTTGAAGATCATCATAAAGTAGAATTGATGGTCCAGCAGACAACAGCAGGAGGTTTGAGCCCTTCTGATGCAGCAGAAACAGGATTTGGAGGAAGATGTTAATAGATTAGAAAGAATTGTACACTGTGAATCAATGCAAGTCTTTCTAGATAGACAGATCTTTAATAATCCCTCAGGTAGGTTCCTCTGGGACAGTCACAGATAGAGACACCAATTCTGACGTCCTTTGAAAGTTTTCATCACTCCTCATGTACACAGATGTTAATTCTACATATTCCTAGTACTGAACTCTAAATCAATATGAAGAAAATGCTCCTACTAATCTGCATATATGTTGATATCAAATCCTTTTCCAGCACATGGATAAATCTCTATAAATCTTTCAGTCTGATCAGAATGGGCACAGTGTTGTTATTGCAGCACTCCCTGATGTTTGAAAAGCTAAATGTCCATTTTAAAGTGCTCGTGTGTAGGATTGTGTTTCCTTCCTTTGTGCAGTTCTTACAGTAAACATGTTTGAATGTTTCCTGTTCCCCTGATGCTTCTTCCTGTTGGATAAAGTTGGTTTGAATAACATGTTCTTATAGGTTTCAATGAACTTCAAACTGTGATCCACTTACAAAACTGTCTCATTTTATTGGAACGATCCACATTTGCATCCATTCACGGTACATTTGACATCTGAACACGTTTGTACACATGATGAAAGGACAGATGGTGTTTGTGTGTCCTTCTTAAACTTAGTGTGAATGTTTCATCATGTAGAACTACTTAGAACAAAGTCTTTGGGAACATTTGGAGAACACGTTTAGGAAAGTAACATCCTGGTAGAACATTTTCTTAAAGCAAAGCAGAGCTGCAACATGACTGTGAGGATTCACAATAATAAAGTCACAATACTTTATTATTATGAAGACTAAAGTGCAGCTTAATGCTGCCAATGAATACACATGTTCTTTGTGAAAGCATGAGCACAGCTGACATGCACCACACTGACCCCACTCGCCCCATTTCTTCATCCACTTCTTGCTCTTGTGCTTGAAATGAGACGCAGACGCAGCAAAAGTCAGAGGCTCTAAAATCCACAAAAAGGGGGCTTGTTAGATCAGGATATTGATGTGATCCATAGAAAACATGGATAATACACCACTTTATTTGAAGACATCTGTAGCACTGCCTCAGTTCTGGATGTTTCCACAGACTCCTCTGTGCACCTAAAGAAAAGGTCAAAGGTCAGCAGCACATGTAGTTGGGACAATTCTTCATTTACAAACAACAGTCGCACAAACTACACAATTATTTTCCTCCAATTAGGACTTTTCACCTGCAGAAATGGTCCTGTGTGATTTCTAGGCTGTGATATAAAAACTAGTTCCTAATGGCAGCGATTCACTCAGTAAACATGTGTTTCCTTCACCAACCTCACACACAGATCCAATAAGATCAGGAAGTGGGCAGTATAGTACAATATGTGTTATTTTGTACTGTGCTGCCCAAACTAAAGATCTGCTGAAGTGTTGGAAATGATTCAGATGTTTATTTTGGACGATACAGCAGAAGATCAGACATGAAAGTGGAGATAACACAGAAGACCTGCAGCAAAGGGTCAGAGGTCAGACTGGGCCACGTGATTCAACAATGAGCCAATGATCATCAAGTAGTGACTAAAGCAGAGCCCTGACGTTCTGACATTTATCACACAGTTAGAACAAATGTCTGCTGATGACTTCATCTCATGAAATGACTGATAGATGTCAATTCATTGATCAGCTGAGCTGCTGCTGCTGATCTTCATCGTGCACAGAAACATTCAGCTTGTTTCAATCAGTAAATAACTCCCACTACTCTCAGTTTGAACTGTTCCCACTCAAAATGCTGTCAGAACAATGATCATTGTAGAACTTCACAAACATCACGTGTTGTTTTCCACATGTAAGATCAGCAAACATACAGAAACTTCCTGTTGCCACACACGGCCTCTAAAATCTCTTCCACGCTTTCTGTCTGAAGTCCACTCTCTGTGTCGGATCCACAGGAAACAACAAGATCTTATTAACATGGTTTTCAATGTGTCTCCTTCCAAAAAGTCCAACCAATGAACAAATGTGTATATTTGTGGAGGTCGAACAAAAGCATGACACATTTCTCTGTTTCTATAAACTGGTGTCAAACACAAATATGAAGAGTTTCATTGACAGACTCCAAAATGCCCCCGCAGTGAATCACAGGGAAATCCTACAGTGTGGCAGAGAATCTTAATGTCATGGTCCGTGGTCCTGTGTCTGTGGAATGCGCGAATGCAGAGGAGCCTATTCAGCGACAGGTTGCTTCTCCTGAAGTCAAAAACCAACAGACTCAAAAACTCCTTTGTCCCACACGCCATCAAACTGTTTAACTCCTCACTGGAGGGGAGAGGGAGGAGAAACAGGGGGACAAGGGAGGGCAGGAACAACTGAGCTGTAGGTGCCTTTTTACACTGTGCAATATTTGTTTTTTATTTGTCTTTTTTTCTTATATATCGACTGTGCAATAATCACTGTGCAATATACTCACTCAAATGAGCAATCCTATTTATCCATATTGTATATTCTGTATCTATATATGTGTATATGTGTATATATGGTGTATTTATGCTTATATTCTCACTCTCATTCCCCTTAATGTATCTGTAACATGCAACTTCTTTTCGGTACTTTGCTACTGGAAACTGAATTTCCCGGAGGTACCCACCCGAGGGATTAATAAAGTTTCATCTTATCTTATCTTATCTGAATGCTCGGGTAGCCACATCCCCGGGCTGGGCCATCACCGGCACAACTGCTCTCCATCACGGTGATTACATGAAGAGCTACTTAACCCGGCGCTAACGGATGCTCCACGCCAGTCCGTTAATCACCTCACAGTGGTAACTAGGCTCCCACGAAAGCGTGCATTTACTTCTGGTTGGAACTGTCTTTAATCCGCCTACTTGTGTCCAGGTTTCGATCCAGCGTTCAGCATCTGCCACCTGCCTGTCCTCCTGCTCAACTGGATCACTCGGTTCATCACCTGGCCCTTTCACTATCTCCACGGACTTCCTGCTCACGGACTGCCACACTTCCCTCCCGAGCTCCCACGGTCCCGCTCTATCCCTCCCACGGTCCCGATTCCGGCTTCCTCGTGTCATTGTTTCCCCGGGTTTTTAGTTCCTCATTTTGCTTTCTAGTTTTCCCGGGTCGCCTTTCGTTATTATAATAAAGTGTCTTTTCTGCTAGCGCTGAGTCTGCGTCTGGATCCTTTTGTGCACACACGCCGCGGCGCATGGAAGTCCCAGAGAGCAGCCATTTGGCTTTTCTACCTTTAAAACCCGCCTACCAGCCAAATGGCTGGTAGGCTTTTAGCTAATATCCTTAATCACCTGTGAACAGCTGCTTTTGTTATGTAAATAAGGTGGGGCCATGCTGAGCCACTTGGAGTGGTTAGTTTCCTGAGCCACAAGGAAACTTTTGTTTCAGTTTGCCATCTTAGGGAGAAATCAACACACATGGGTGTATTTCCTTTGTTGCTGAGATTTATTGATAAAAACAGTAGAAAAAAAAACAAAAAAACAACCATTTGTACACATATTTACAAATAATAATAAAAAGTGAGTGAGTACATTTCAATCACTCACAATCCTGGCACTGCCATGGTATCTGTGGTCTGCATTTACCACATGTGTATCTGTAGCAGTGAACACATCGCACAGTGGCATGATTGTTCTTGCATTCGTGTTTGACCTGACACGTGGCTCTTTTTGCAGGGCTAGGTGTGGAGGGTTGTGTCCGAAGCAACTGTTCTTTTCTTGCCTTCTTCCCAGCCAGTTAGCCAACTCTCTTGCAAGCTCCACCAGGAAGTCCACCCGTCTTTCCTGCATCCCGGTGCATGCTTAATACAGCACATGTGCATTCAGTGCTGCTATGTCAATCATGTTATAGAACACGGCAACTGGCCAGCGCCGTGTTCCTCTGCAGACCGTGTACTCCCGCACCATCTGGTCCATCACATCCACGCCACACTTTGTGGTGTTGTAAAGGGTGACAGTGTTTGGCTTCCTTTTGGTGGTGTTATCAGTCTGAACCACGCTGTGCATGCTGCTAAGAATATAGACTGTCTTCTTCCATTTGGCCGCATACGCCGTCAGCGTGGCAGCAGAGGTTGAAAACACCTAAGAAATAAGATAAATTGTTATTTCCATAGCACTTTGACACACAATGAAACACATAACCATAGAACCACAAAAGACCTGCAACATACCTGAGTGGTGAATTCATTGCGATCTGTGTGTCTAGCGGATTGAGGAATTTCCCGGCGAATCTTGTTGACTGTGCCGAGGATGGTGGTTTTCCGTCTAAGAAGTTTTTGCGCAAGTGAAAGCGGTGTGAAGAAATTGTCCGTGGTAACATTTCTGCCCTTGTCTAGGAATGGTTCCATCAGCCTCATCACTACATTTTCAGACAGTCTCTCCCCACTGGGACGATTGGGGTCCTTGCCAAGATATGGGAAGACATTGCAAATGTACTTGGATTTTAGGTCGCAAGCCACCCAAAACTTGATCCCAAACTTGTCAGGTTTACTTGCAATATACTGCAGGAAACAGCACCGAGTCTTTGATGGGAAGAGCTGTTCATCAACGGTGATGGTTGTAGCACGTGATGCAGTTGGTGACAAATGATCCCCACACACTGGAAATTGCAGCGAACTTATTAGTCTTTGCTCGATCACGATTTTATTGTGTCAAAAAAGGAGTTTTCTTAGTGGCCACTATAATCCTGTGATTGTAGCTAATCAACAAGCTAAATGTAGGACATCCTAGTTAACATCAAAGTCTGCAGTGATTTATGGTGGCAGACATCAACAAACAGGGCAAATATTTCCTTTTTCTTACATTGCAATTATTTTACATTCAGTATTTCTGATTTTTTGCAGATAAGCTAAAGAACAGCTAACCAGATGTTTCTGTTAATCCTCAACTCAGCGTTTCAGTCATAGACCCCATTTTTGTGTAACTAACAAGCCTACAAACATGCAGTGTCATTCACCGTAGGTCTGTGTGTGCAGGTGTGTGTGCTGGAAATGAGTGGAGTCGTCTCTGAACCTTACTGTCTATGCTCTGAACTAACCATCAGCAGCTAGCTGTCAATGACAGAGTTAAGCAGGAGGGATGGCAGATAGCTAAACGGTGCTAACATGAGTGGCTGTATTGTAGCAAACAGCTACTTAAGTTACAATTCAGTGAAACTGACATTGATTGTAGACAGTCGGCTACATCACTGGCAGACTGTGGCTTTTCCTCACAGGAGGCTCGGCTGGCAATCAAACAACTAACTAGCCAACTCCTGTCACCTAGCAGGCTCACATCATATCATTTGCTGTATGTTTGTTAGCGCAGTCGCTGGTGCTAACTAAATGCTTGCTAACTGAACTGTGGAGATATAAGACATGAAAAGAGGCGACAGGCGACAATATTTAATTGTTGGTCCAGACCGACCGCTTGTAAAAATAAAAAAAAGTCCGACCCAAAGGAGGTAAATACCTGTGTTGTTAAGTTTGCTGCTGATTTGTTGACTGGCAGACCTGATGAAAACACATGTTCACATCTCTGAGGATAGACTGGACTCTTTGACTGCACCTTGGATATCCTCAGAGGTCTGTACAGGAGCATGTCCACCCCCCACTAAAGATCTCAGTCAGTAACTGTGAAACGTATAAACCTGCTTTCATTTTCAAATGATGAGCTTCCATCAATGAGTGAAACAGTAAGAGCATGTGGAGAGTCTGGAAACATCCCATTAAGAAAGAGAAATCAAACATTTGGATTCATTTTAATGAGCTCAGACTTGTTGAAAATGTAGAGGAGCTGGTTGTGAACTGAGCTTCAGAGAAACACAACATACTGATATTCAAGGTTCTTTATTTGTCACATGCATAGTTATACAAGTATAACACACAGTGAAATGTATCCTGACACGCTCCTCGACATGTGCAAAAATTTATATATATACATATATATGTATATATATATATATATATATATAAAAACACCCAGCATGCCCCCTACGGGCGGTTTATCCTTCAAGCTCGGGTCCTCTACCAGAGGCCTGGGAGCTTGAGGGTCCTGCGCAGTGTCTTAGCTGTTCCCAGGACTGCGCTCTTCTGGACAGAGATCTCCGATGTTGTTCCCGGGATCTGCTGGAGCCACTCACCTAGCTTGGGAGTCACCGCACCTAGTGCTCCGATTACCACGGGGACCACCATTACCTTCTCCCTCCACATCCTCTCGATATATATATATATATGGGGTGAATGTGCAGTAGTAGCAGCAAGCAGGTGAATTCTGTACATTAATAAGAATAGACATCTGACTATTTTACAGAAGAGACAATATAAACATATTTAAAATTAGAGGAATTTGAATGTACATTGTGCCGGTGGGTTTAGAGTGTCTGGAAGAGAGTCCTGTCGCAGTTAATTATAGATGATGTGAGAGGGTGGGTGTGTGTGTGTTTAGGGCCCGTATGGCTTGGGGATAGAAGCTCCTCTTGAGTCTCTCTGTCCTTGCCCGGATGATGCGGAACCTTCTACAAGATTGCAGTAGAACTGTGAAGCTTTGAGTGGAAAAAGATAGAAAAACAACATGTGGATCCTGGAATAATGGGAGCTTCCATCTTTAAAAGACTGAAGAGGAAGAAGTTTACAAGGAATCATTTAAAACAGTTTCAACCATCAACTGATTAAATCCATGAATCTGAAAACGTGTTTCTGAGTGAAAGAGACAGACATGTACAGACTAGAGATGGACCGATCCAATATTATGTATCGGTATCGGTCCGATGCGCAGTTGCATCTACTTCTATCATTCATTCCCCCTAGCTCTCCTGTTATTACTTCAAACATGAAACTGATCAATGATCAGCTGATCAGCTTTTCTGCCACAACTCCCGTCTTTCTTGTTTCTTTATCGCCCACTTTGCGCTAGAAAGAGGAGACCAGCGAATAAATCACAGCAGCACGTTTAAGCTTGATCAGCTGTAGAATGTATTCAATATTACTTTCTAGTATCAGCTGGGGTTTGCTGGAGCCACGGTTATAAAAGCTGCTGGTCATGATATCCGTTTGGATATGTGGTAAGAGGGAAAAATGAGACCAGGAGATGTCCTAACTAAATCATCAGAGCTGAACAGGTGATGGAGAAACAGGTTTACGTTTTTTTTAGGTGACATGAATGAGTTGAAGGGAAGTTATGAACTGTTTCTGAGAGACAAATAACACCAGGATCCTTTTCTATGTAGCTGACAGCTGGTAACTGTGCAGGGGCGGGTCTAGCAAAGTGTTGCCAGGGGGGCAGGTTGGGCATTAACAGGGAAAGGGGGGCACAAAGAAATACATTTCTTTGTTATGTCATTTAAAAACTTTGAATAAATAATTATCTGAATCTTACAACAAAAGTTTTCATCTGATTAAATGTATAGAAATCCATTATTGTATATAGTAACTGATAAGTCTAATATACCCTAGTAAGCTATACTACTTTTTCCTTTGGGAAGTTACCATCTGTGCAGTCTGCAATTCTGTTGAAGAAAGATGTTGAATCTATTTAATTATTGTAGAAAAAAATTGATTTCTGTGCATTTGTCTTACACTTGCACTAAATTAAAGTTGATTACATCGATTAAGCATCATGAGGCGGAGGGTGGGGGATATTCCCCTAATATTTTTGCTGGGAGTTGGAAACCCTATTAGTTTGGTTGCTAAATATTTTCACTATGTACTCTTTAAAATACCAGAATAGGGAGGATGGTGTACATTTAAATTTATTAGATTGATCAGTGTTGCTGAACTATAAAATGTTTTGGGTGGAGTGTATTTTTTGCATACAGGTATAACAGAATAGCTTCAGTCTCTTCTTTTTTAAAACTTGAGTATGGACCTATACAAAATGCAGATATTTATAAAAACAGTTTTATTGATTACACAATACGCTATATCGGATTCATATCGGTATCGGCAGATATCCAAACTTATAATATCAGAATCGGTATCGGACATTAAAAAGTGGTATCGTGCCATCTCTAGTACAGACTGAACTATCTGTTCAACAGTCAGAGTGTTTCTGTAACAGGAGGACACTCTTTACACTCGTCTGTGAAGGTTCTCAGTCATCCAGGTCATCGTAGTCAAAGGAGTTTGCAAAGAAAAGCGTCTGGACTTCTTTGAGTTGCTTGAAGACGTTTCACTTCTCATCTGAGAAGCTTCTTCAGTTCTAAGGTCAAATGGCCGAGAGTCCCAGATTAAAACCTAGTGGGAGTATCCCCCCAAGGAGGGACAAAGGACCCCCTGGTGATCCTCTAATCACATGCGCCAAGGTGTGAAAGTGGGTGTGGGACCTAATCAGCCAGTGTTTCGGGTGAGCCCATTGTGAAACCTGGCCCCACCTTATCATGTGATTTCCTGAGGTCAGATGGCCCAGGATGTGAGTGGGCATTAAGGCGTCTGGGGAGGGAACTCAAAACTGGATTATAGATGGCAGACAGTCCGTAGTCTTGAATTGTCCGAAGTCCGTAAATGCAGGGTACGGACTTCCTAAAATCCACAAGGAAGGGGTCCCACTCAGACCCATAGTCAGTAGCATAAACTCAGCCACTTATAGCATCTCGAAACACCTTGCTACCATCCTTGCACCTGTTTACGACCCCCTCTGCTAGGCGTCAGGGGAGGAGTAACATACACAAGCCCCCAACACAAAACTGATTAAAAAAAAGGTTTTAATTTCAATCTTTAAACAGAAAACCGACAGGGCTGTTCAACAGACCACAGGGCAAACAATTGCTACATAAAGAAAAAACAGTCAAGAGTAAAAACTAAAGGTTAACTAAGGCAAGCTGGCAGCACACAAAATAAAAGCTAAGGATTAACTAAGGCAAGCCAGCATCACAAAACTCTAGTGAAACTAAGTTCAGCTGGTTTAGCAAACAAAGGGCAACACAGCAAACAGTTTCAACAAACAAAGTTCAAGTGTGAGGCAACAAGGAGGATACTACATGTCACTTCAGAGCAGCAGTTCCCCATAGTGTGAAGGATCTTCAGCCTTTTATACTCCCAGGTGCAGACAATCAGCCAGTCAATTGGTCTTGGAGTGGTCATGGGATCTCCAGGCAGCCAATCGTCCGCGAGGTCTGGCACACTGCGATCTGCATAAAAGAAGGCTGGCCCGGGCCTCCCAGTAACCAATCACCCACAAGTCATGGCACACACGGATTTGCATGAACACAAATAGGCAGTCTCACTCCCTCCGAGGCCCAGGGCCGTAACAGCACCTCTCGTGGGGAACACCCCACACCACATCAAGAACTCCACCGACTTCGCTGACAAGGTCCAGAAACTTACCCTGGATCCAGATGAAACCATGGTGTCCTTTGATGTAGTCTCTCTCTTCACTTGCATACCCACCACGGAGGCAGTGGAGACTGTCAGAAAATGACTACAAGAAGACAGCTCCTGATCAAATCTGCACACTGTTAGACCTCTGCCTTACCACTACATATTTCAAATACAACGAGGGTTTCTACAGACAAAAACATGGCTGCGCCATGGGCTCATTGTAGCCAACCTTTACATGGAGGAAGTGGAAAGGAAGGCTCTTAGCTCTTTCAAAGGAAGAGTACCCAGCCACTGGTACAGATATGTAGATGACACCTGGGTCAAAATCAAGACACGAGAAGTGGAATCCTTCACTGCGCACATTAACGCCATGGATAAAAACATCAAGTTCACCAGGGAAGACACAAAGGATAACTGTTTGCCTTTCCTGGACTGCGCTGTGCACATTGAAGAGAATGGCAACCTCAACATCGAAGTTTACCGGAAGCCCACACACACGGACCAGTACCTCCTCTTTGACTCCCATCACCCTCTGGAACACAAACTTGGAGTAATTAGGACCCTACACCACCGGGCAGAACTTGTTCCCTCTAAGCCTGAAGGGAAAAAGAAGGAACACACACATGTAAAGGAAGGACACACATGCGGTTATCCTAACTGGGCGTTCATAAAGTCAGCAAAGAGGCACAGAAAAGAAGATCAGACACCAGATAGGGAGGATAAGAAAGACAGACGCAACAACATTGTCATCCCCTATGTAGCCGGTGTATCAGAGAAACTCAGGAGAGTTTTCTCCAAGCACGACATCCCAGTGTACTTCAGACCCAGCAACACACTCAGACACAAACTGGTTCACCCATAAGACAAAACTCCAAAACACAGACTTAACAATGTGGTGTATGCTGTACAGTGCAGTGAGGAATGCCCGGACCTCTACATCGGAGAGACCAAACAGCCACTTCACAAGCGCATGGCACAACATAGAAGAGCCACCTCCACAGGACAAGACTCAGCAGTCCACCTGCATCTTAAGGATAAAGGTCACTCTTTCGAGGATGCCAATGTTCACATTTTGGACAGAGAGGACAGATGGTTTGAAAGAGGAGTGAAAGAAGCCATCTATGTCCACTGTGAGTGACCATCTTTGAACAGAGGCGGTGGTTTACGACACCAACTGTCTGCCATCTATAATCCAGTTTTGAGTTCCCTCCCCAGACGCCTTAACGCCCACTCACATCCTGGGCCATCTGACCTCAGGAATTCACATGACAAGGTGGGGCCAGGTTTCACAATGAGCTCACCCGAAGCCCTGGCTGATTAGGTCCCACACCCACTTTCACACCTTGGCTCATGTGATTAGAGGATCATCAGGGGGTCCTTTGTCCCTCCTTGGGGCGATACTCCCACTGGGTTTAAATCTGGGACTCTCGGCCATTTGACCTTAGAACTGAAGAAGCTTCTTGGATGAGAGGTGAAACGTCTTCAAGCAACTTAAAGAAGTCCAGACGCTTTTCTTTGCAAACTCCTTTGACTCTTTACACTCAACTCAGCACGGGGACACTGAGCAACCAGGAGACAAGACTCTAAACCCAGGATAAAGGGTTTCAGTGAATGTGGTGTTGAAGGTGTGGAGGTGGATCAGAGTGTCAGAGGAGACTCTGTAGAAGGACAGTCCACATACACTGCTACTCTGTTAGAGACAGAGGAGGAGGAGGAGATCGATGTTTCTCTGTTATTGTGCCTGACGTGACGAGGACCATCATCATAGCAGAACAGACTCCAGGACTGATCATTGTGTCCAAACAAACAGTCATCACTATCTCCTTTCCTTCTGATTCTTCTGTAACTCACTGATATATAAACCCTTCCTTTCCACTCGACCTCCCAGTAACAGCGACCAGTCAGACCATTTCTACACAGCAGCTGAGCCCAACGATTAAACCTGTCTGGATGATCAGGATATGACTGAACCTCCATCACATGCGTCACCTTCCTGTTGATGTCAGACAGTTGGAGGTTTGTGTTCACTGTGTTTGTGTCGATTGTGAGTTGACAGGAATCTGATGGAGAGAACAAACACAATCCAGCTGCAGTTATTGATCCATCATCTGTTCATTGATTGACACTTTTATGATGACTCCTGACATCAGAAATGTGAATGAGTGATGTGACAGTTTAAAGATGGTTGAATGTGTGCTGCTTTGTTTTCATGAATCCCATTAAAAACACACTTACACTTCCTCAGACCTGGTCTCAACCATCGGACTCCAGCAGGCTCCACCCTGAAAGGAGGAGGGGTCAGACCAGCACAATCTCTTTCAGCATGAACACATGGACATTACATGGCTGTCATACACATACTGTTAGACACTGAGGATGGCTCAAAGCATGGCTCCACTGTTTCATGTCGAAATATATATCGACATTTATTTATAAGCACATTTAAAACAACACAGGTTGATCCAAAGTGTTGTACATAGCAGAGATAAAATAGCAAACATACACAGTAATTACCATAAAGACTCGTCAGAATTGAAAGCTACAGAGTACAAATGTGTTTTCAACCAGGTTTTAAAAATGTCGAGTGTTGGTGAAGACCTAATGCGAAGGGGCCGACTTTTCCTCATCTCTGTTTTTACGTCTAGTTCTGGGGATAGTTAGAAGGAACTTATATGCAGACCTGAGGGATCTACTTGGATTATTTTTGTTAAAAGGTCAGAGAGGTAAGAGCTATACGATTCAGAGATTAAAACACAAACAACTAAATTTTGAAGTCGATTCTATGACGAACTGGTAACCAGTGTAAACATGCCAGGATTGGGGAGATATGATCAAATTTGCGAGTGCCTGTCTGGAGTCAGGCCGCCGCGTTCTGCAGACGCGAGAGTAGGGTCTGGTTATTACCAAAATAAAAACTATTGCAGTAGTCAAGCCTAGAAGAGATAAATGCATGTATCACTCTCTCAAAGTCGTCCGATGACAACATGGTCTTGTTTTTGCAATGGCCCTCAGCTGGAAAAAGCTGTTTTTAAGAACAGAATTTATTTGTTTCTCAAATAAGAAAGAGCTATCGCGAAACACTGCTAAATCTTTAGCAAACAGAGTTCTGAACTTGTCCAGTGGGCCAAGGTCAACATTAAGGAAAGAACAGGGGTGAGAGGGCCTAATAGTATGATCTCCATTTTTTGATCATTTATATGCAAAAAATTTAACACAAACCATGATTTAATGTCATCAAGACAGTCAAGTAAAACTTTAAAGGTGTCTGCAGAGTTCTTTTTAAGGGGAAATAGATTTGATAATTGTCAGCATAACAGTGGAACAAGATTCCATGTTTTTTAAAAATATAACCTAGCGGGAACATACACAGGGAAAAACGTATCGGTCCAAGGAGAGACCCTTGTGGGACCCCACAGGTAAGTGGGGTGGATGTGGAAGAAGAGCGTTCAAACCTGACAGAAAAACTCCTATCAATTAGGTAGGATTTGAACTATTTAAGTGCAGTACCCTTAATGCCCACACAATTTTCCAACCTTGATATGTTCCACTGTATCAAATGCCACACTTAATTCTAAAAGCACTAAAATGACAGAATTACCAGAATCAGTAATCAGTAAAAGATCATTAAAAACTCTTATGAACACAAGCATAAGTAGAGTAGTATGAGCATAAGTAGGCTGCCGTTAACGGCTAATGCTAATTTGATGTGAATTAGCATTATCTGCTAATGGTAACACTCTTTTCCCTTGCTTTTAAACAATGTGAATAGCTAATGCTAATACTCTTTTCTCTTGCATTATGATGATGTGAGGAGTTTACGCAAAGTAGTCTGCCATTAGCAGCTAATGCTAATACTGTTTTCCCTTGCTTTCTAACAAGGTGAACAGCTTGGCTAAGTAAGCGCTTTGCTCCACTCTGGATTTGTGTGACCATGATGCACTCTGACAAACTCTACATTCACAGCTGAATCGACAATAAATGTGTTCTCAAGTGCATATTTTTCTGTTATTGTTCTCAAACAACAGAATGATAATAAAATATTGATTTTAACACGGCCCATTAACAGCAGCACCACTATCACATTGGTACATCCCTCCAGGTAACCATTGTCTTGTACAGTAGAGCGGGACATTAGATTTACTTTCAGCGGAATTGACCGGAGAAGGCATCAGTTCATGCAATGCACTGGCCTGCACCATGATTAGTATAAGGTAAGAATGAATGAATTTTGTTCTATTCATTATTTCCACGGTTGCATTTGAATAACAGTAAAAAAAAAAAAACACAAACTCGTTAATGTACAGTTTCGGACAAAATGTGAGAGCCCGAAATTGTGTCTACTTTCATCTTACAATTTGGCAACAAATAAATTGCACTGTGAACAAAGTCTTTCAACAAAGAAAACATTTCCGTTTCATACTTTTCCATTATATTCCCTTACAAAGCTAGCTTTAACACTTCGAGGGTTCCTTTGTTCTTGCCGTCGCCTCGGCGCTTGACCCAGACTTTCGCTTTGTAGTTGCTTTTTAGCATAGTACTACAAAAAATTGTAAATCTGTGATATATGATTGATAAACGTAAAGTTAACTGTATAAATGTGTTCAATGACTTTGTTACTTTTAATGATTGGAGAGCACCCGCTTCAATTCGCACTCAATTCAAACTTTACGCTGCACGCTCACCTAACTTGCATTTGCACCTTTTGTGCACACGTAAACTGCGTTTTTGTTAACTGAAAACTGAGATTTTTAAAGACGCCTGCCAAGGTGGATATTTTCCAAAACTCCATTTTTGCATTTACGTGTGGATGAGGAAAACGGAGAAAACGCAGCGTCAAAGGTGTGCGCGTATTTTGACGTCACACTCTGCGCCACGTTTTTGTATCAGTGCCATGAATTCCTACAATGGCAGACTTAGACAAAATACTGTTAACTAGTGATGTGCGATACCATTGATTTCCTTTCCGATCCGATACCAAGTAATATTCAGGGTGGTATCAACTATACTTTGTACAAAAACTTATTTTATTTATTGTATCTCAAATTATAGCGTCATAATGATTACAGGACATCAGATTACTTGTTCTTATCACTTAATAATGCAGAGTTCATCATATAGAAATAAAAAAAAAACTGAAGATGTGCTATATTTGAACACCTTGCCTGGCTGCAGCACTAAAGGACTCCGTGAGAGACGTCTGTCTCGCCCTAGCAGCAACTGTCCCTGTTCATCTCTTCAGTTCGCCTCAATTTACGCTCAATATATGCTCGTCATATTCTGTGATATGATTTACTCTGAGGTGTTTGACAAGGTGATGTTGCCACAACCATACATGCCAACCCTCCCGATTTTTCACTGAGAATACCGAATTTCAGTGCCCCTCCGGAAAATCTCCAGGAGCCACCATTCTCCCGAATTTCTCCCGATTTTCCACCCGGACAACAAAATAGAAAAACCATATCGCAGAATTCATAGCGCGGCCCAGCCAATTTCAGTCTCCAACAATGGCAGCAGCGACTTAGTTTTAATATTACTCTTATTTCTCTTTTTGGGTCGCAAAAAAACTTTTAACATATCTTCAGGTGAGAATGTAGCTGTGTAAACTTCAAATACCTGAGCCGACCGACACATCGTTTTCAAACCCTCGCGGTCTTTCACTATTCAGGTTAAACATGATATATAAGTCACTTTGATAACTTACAAATGCTATTGTTTGGCTTTTTCAGTGTTTTATTTGTTCATTAAATCGGTTTGGCTGAGATTAAAGTTATTAGATTAGATTAAATTAAATGTAACTTTATTAATCCCTCAGGTGGGTTCCTCCTGCGTTTTCACACAGCTGAATAAACGTCAAACAGAAAACTGATTAAACAGAAGTGTGAGACGGTCGAGAATTTACGCCAGTAGAATGTAGACAATACGAATGTTATAGTTTCTTTCCACTGTGTTCCTGTTAATGATAAACTACAAATGTCCCCCCAATTACTAAAATATCGATATTTTAATGTGAGAATCGATTCTAGAACATAAATGATTGGTATCAGAGGAATCGATATTTGGTAATGTTGTTTGTGATGGGAGCTTTGTGATTCTCTGGATTGGAGACAAGATGGCGCCAGTATGTTCGGCTCGCCGTCACTCCACCTGCTTTTTGGTTTTCTGTTTGCTGTTCATTGCCTTAACTGTGGAAATTAATTCGCTCCGGACCTATGACCGAAAAACTCTTTTTATCATCCGAGACTCAGCAGTGACAGCACCTTTGTCCTTTGTTTTTGATGGGCAAACAAGCAGTGCCCCTCCACCGCTCGATGGCATTCCGCCTTACCTACGTCGCACCTGGTTCCTCCCTCCCAAGCTACACCGGAGAAAACGCTGGAGAAGACGAGGGATAGCGAAGTGGTCTCCTGGCTCGTACAAAGGCATTCCTGTCACTTTCTTGCCTGGCTGATCCTCTCCTTGTACTAATGGGTTTCTGCTACTCTGCTACTGTGAGAGGCTCACTCCAACCCAGAGGACCCTGGGTGCGCACCTGGATCCATCTATACTCTCTAATTATAGGCTCATCTCCAATTTGCGCTTTCTGTCCAAAGTACTGGAACGAGTTGTCCTCAGGCAGCTCCAGTCATTTTTAGACAACAACAGTCTCTATGAGAAGTTTCAGTCTGGTTTTAGAGCTCGTCACAGCACTGAAACCTCCTTACTGAGAGTTTTTAATGATTTGCT
Organism: Oreochromis mossambicus; assembly: GCA_922035795.1. NCBI lineage: Eukaryota > Metazoa > Chordata > Actinopteri > Cichliformes > Cichlidae > Oreochromis > Oreochromis mossambicus. The sequence goes on from CAKLIZ010000532.1 coordinate 67,169, forward strand.
TTTAACTGTAGACTCTGGTCGCGCTGCTGTCCTAGTAACCTTAGACCTGACAGCAGCCTTTGACACTGTCGATCACAACATACTGTTATCCCGCCTAGAACACTGTGTCGGTTTGAAAGGTACTGTTTTAAAGTTTTTCCAGTCCTACCTGGATAACAGGAGCTTTTCTGTTCACCTCGGTGAACTGTCATCTCCCAGAGCTCCCTTAACTTGTGGTGTACCTCAGGGGTCCACTCTAGGCCCCCTGCTGTTTATTCTGTATTTGCTCCCTCTGGGCGATGTGCTGCGCAAACATAATGTGTCCTTCCACTCCTTTGCTGATGACATTCAGATCTACCTCCCTCTGAGGTTAGACTGTAAGGACTCTCTGCAGCCATTATTCTCCTGTTTGTCTGACATTAAGACTTGGATGGCTCTTAACTTTCTACATCTAAATGAAAGTAAAACTGAAGTCATTGTGTTTGGGCTTCCTAAAGACCCCAACCTTTCCTTTGATTTTATGGGACCCCTAACTTCTGAATGTACTTCCTCCATTAAGAGCCTCAGTGTTACTTTTGACAGCGCTTTTAAATTTGATAAACAAATCAGCTCCGTACTCAAGGAATCTTTTTATCATCTACGGATTTTAGCTAAAGTCAAGTCCTACCTGTGCAGGAACGATCTAGAAAGGGTGGTCCATGCTTTTATTACTTCACGGCTGGACTACTGTAACTCCCTTTATGCTGGTTTAGATCGTTCCTGTCTGCATCGCCTCCAACTGGTGCAGAACGCTGCTGCTCGCATGCTGACCGGTTCCAAAAAGAGAGAACACATCACTCCGGTCCTCTGCTCTCTCCACTGGCTCCCAGTTGCTTTTAGGATTGATTTTAAAATTTTACTGCTGGTTTTTAAGGTTCTTAACGGTACTGCACCTCCTTACCTGGCAGAGCTTCTTAGCATTTACTGCCCCAGGAGATCTTTGAGGTCAGCAGACTTGATGCTTTTAGATGTTCCCAGGTACAGATTAAAGACTAGGGGAGAGAGGGCTTTTGCTGTGGCTGCACCCAGACTGTGGAACAGTTTACCCCCTCACATCGGATTCTCCACAAGCCTAGGAACTTTTAAAACTGCTCTTAAAACTCACCTCTTCTCATTGGCTTTTAGCAAGGTTTAACCTATTGTTTTAATTTATTGTCTTATCAGTGAGGTATTTTATTTACCTGTGTTTTATTGTATTTTATATTTGTATTTTATTGTACAGCACTTTGGTCAGCCTTGGTTGTTTTTAAATGTGCTTTATAAATAAACTTGACTTGACTTGACTTTAGGATCGATTCGCACATCAGTACTGTTAATTTTATTATCTTCAGTGTTTAAATGGTTACATATACACACGCAGTTACTGTCCCTTCACACATAGGACTCGGTTCAGCTTCTATGAGCCGTCTTTGTATCTAGTTTTCCCTCTTTATTGACATTGTGCCCTATTTTTCCTCTTTTTTTCAGATTTGATTTGGTAACTACCACCCACTTCAAAAAATTAACTTTTTCTAAACAGCCCTCACCACTCCGCAGTCTTCCCCCCGACTGACCGCGGGTATCATAATGCCCCGCCCAGCTTCCGGCACCTTTCGCCACTCTGGTAGAACACACAAAACGACACAGCTTTGCGATCTCCCCAGCATGCAGAGTCTGATGTCGAGGACTTCCCTATAGATGGTATGCTTTTAAAATTGTTTTAAAGCTGAATAACAATGTCATTGTACTCTTATCTTCAAAACACCAATTTATACTCCTGAATGTCATCTTGTTGTGATTTCTTTTCTGTAGATTCCAGAGACTCTGTGAGGCCACTATTACAAGGCAAGTTCGAACATCTTGGAATTTCAGATTTTACATGGTATAAATGGTAAATGGCCTATATTTGTACAGCGCTTTAACTAGTCCCTAAGGACCCCAAAGCGCTTTACACATTCAGTCATCCACCCATTCACACACTGGTGATGGCAAGCTACATATACAAATATCAAATATATGTGACAGGCAAAAACTAGTAAACACTTTTAGCAGTTAAAACAACTAATACTTGAATGCAGAATGTTACACCATCACTTATGGATATATTAGTTTTTTGCCTCTCACTGCTTAAGCCATTAATCTTTCTGGAATTGCTCTTTGAAACAGATGAGACCTCACAAAAGATGTTAACTATGCTGTCAGACCTGACCAGAGCAGTTAACGAACTCCGTGAAGAGGTCAGAGCCATCCGCCATCCCTGCTGCAATGAATCGGTAGATGCTGGGGTACTGCCTCTGGATTTGCCCTTGCACAACATTGAGGAGCTAAACAATGCAGAGGCAGCTCTTCAATCACAAGAGGCAAATAAGGCAATGGTAATTACACTCAAAAAAATCAACTAGGGCATGTGTTTGATTAACAAAGTAGTAATATGTTTACATTACATGAAGAAATCATTTTTATGCTCATTAAATGATTCATTCTTTTTTGTTGAATATAAATCAAAGAAAACTTCGATGAGTTAAATTCGTTCATGGCAATCCAATGAGAATGAGGTCCATCAAACCAACGGCTCTGATAGTGTCATTTATTGCGCATGCTGCACTCCCACCGGATGCGGAAAGGTCCGTTGAGAAGTTAATGAGCGCACGTGGAGTTACTACGTGGAGTTACTTCTTTGGCATACGTGATAGTGAGGTAAGTAATTCACATATTTCTTGATATATTTATTTAGGTTAGTGGTGTGAGAGATAAATACTAGTAGTTAAATTTTTTTACCTGTGTAGTGTGGTGACTTAGGAGTTTTATATATAGCAGGGAGTGTGTAGAGCCAAACATTTTTCAAATGTAAGTTTTTGATTTTTTTAAAAACTTAACCAGAGTCGCTAATTGTTGCAACAGAGCAAAAACTGATGAGGTTATTTTGGTAAGTTCGTTTTTTTTGTTTCCATCAACTTTGAATGAGGTGTGTTTCATGGTTATCTGCATGGTTAGGACTGTTTTTTTTCTCTGGAGTTAGCTAACTTTGAAGAGCGGGAAAGCCGCGTAGAGCCGTTATGTCTTCGCTCCGTGAATGACGGGTTACTTTCTGCTTAACCGGAGTTGGTGATTGTTGGTAGTAGTGGTGAGACTGACCGACATGGTTTTGGTGATTTTTATGAGTGTTTTATGATGCTCTATCTACAATTCCTGTTTTTGTCAGTGAAGTTTAGTGGCGGGCAACCGCATTAACTGGATTGATGAAAGGTTTAATTCAACTAAACCACCGTTTAGGGGAGTTAATAACAAGGAGTAAGATAAAATCTGTCACAATAATTGCATGTGCATTTTATTTTTTTGTAATATATTCACTTAGTTTTTGAATTCAGAATGATTTAGGTGGATAATTGTTCCGGTTATAGTTTCTCTGGTGCTCTGCATTAAGGCTGACTAACGGTGCGTTCACACCGAACGCGATAGACGCCCCTAGCTGATCGTGTGCACATTTGCACCTCGAAGCGCGTCCAGCGTGAACTGGTCGAGCTTTAAGATATGCAATTTTCACGCGTATGAGGAAGAGATCTGGGAGGAAGTAGTGCCAGATGGTATGTTATTAAAATGGCAGCTGTCAATCTAGCGTTTGAAGTAAGAGTCTCCCTTCTCTATTTGCTGTGGAGAGAGAGCAGTGCGTAAAGGACGTCCTCACCGTACCTGGGTCCATCAGGTCTTCCACAAGCGTGAGCAGTTTGGTGAGTTTCACCACTTGCTCCAGGAGCTGCGTCTGGATGACGGCCGCTTTCAGCTGTACCACCTTCTGTCCCTTGCCGAGTTTGAGGCGCTGCTGTCCCGCAGATTTTACCAGCTCGAGCGGTAGACGTGATAAGCGCGAATGCACAAAATGCACCACACAAACTGCAGCGCGTATTTTACTTCGCGCTTCAAAGGCGTCAGTCATGTGAATTAGGCAGAAAAGCGTTTTCACGATGCAAATCTGCTTCCGAAGTTTAGCTGGACCCCCAGTCGCGCTTCATCGTGCTCCTCCATTGACTTTACATGTAAACCTGAAGCTCTGGTCGCGTCTATCGCGTTCGGTGTGTATGCACCGTAACAGTCTTCACATTTCACAGTATGTAGATATTAACACAAATTTGTCAGAGTAATAACTTTGTTTTAATTAATTTCTCTCCCCAGAAATACATCACAAAATAAAGCCACATCCCCATGCTCTGAGATTCTTATGCACCTCCTCAACAATACATGGTAAGTTCATGTTTGCCATACTATTATTATTATTATTATTATTATTATGTTATTTATTTATTTATTTTTGGATGATGCAGAAGTTTAATTTCCTTGACATATCTAATGCATATTTCATTTTTTTTATCAGTGACGTGTATGTGGCAGTGCAAGCATTGTGTTACCAGAGAGAGCAGCAGGTACAAATTACTTCAACATTATAAACTACATCATCATTACGGAATAGGTCAACATTATCTGTGCATATATGTTAATTGTCCGTGCACATTTAAGACTTGGAGTGGACTGAACACTCATGTGTATAAAGCTCATTCATCTCAGTTTACACAGACAGCTTCAAGTTCAGTAACTTTTAAATGTGAGTTATGTGACTGCAGTGACGTCTTCTCTGAGAGAGATTTTTTTGTCCATATTGGAACACATCTGCGAAGTAACGAGACAGTTAGTTGTGTGTTTCTTGGTTGCCCTTTCAAGACAGATATTTACAATACATTTTATACACACAAAAAGAGAAAGCATCATCCACACACACTTAAAGATTTTAAAGGCAGTGTAGTTACACGTGTGGACCCAGTTCAAGTGATAGAGTCCTCTGATAACGTAAGGGCTAGCTGTTCTGAAGATGTATCCTATGGTGAATTTGAAAGTGAGTCAGTGACAGAATGTGATAATAGTGCTGTTGAAAATCAGCCCGAACTAATTGAACGGAAATTAGCAGTAATATTGTTGAAATTGGAATACATATTTCATGTTCCAGCAAAAGGATTAGATGAGTTCTTAGAGGAGTTAGTTTTTCTGTTGAGTTCAGCTAGTGTACCTCTGACAAAGCGTACAATTACAGAAATTTTTAAGAGCCATAACCTCCATATTAGTCAGGCTGTTATTGAAGAGCTTGCAAATTCTGTATGTGTTTCTAACCCTGTGGCTAAAATATTGGGAAAGTGTGGCCCTCTTGCCACTCCTTATAAAAGAAAACTATACTACATACAAAATTTTAGGGTTGTAGAGCCTGTTGAGTATTTTTTATCGATAGACCAAAGGAAGTCATTTCAGTACATCCCTTTATTACAGTTATTGCAGGAAATATTGAGTCACAATAAATTGCTGGATAGAGTGATTGAAGAACAAATAGCTCAAGAAAATAGAGAGAATCTGAATGGTGATCAGAGGGTTTACAGATCTTTTCGAGATGGTGAGCATTATAAAAGAAATAGCTTTCTAGATGGTGAGAAGTTGAGAATTTCTATTAACCTTTATATTGATGATTTTGAGGTTTGTAATCCTCTTGGGACCTCACGGAAAAAGCACAAGCTTTGTGGTGTATATTGGGTCTTGGGCAATTTACCACCTGGTTCTCAATCAGCCCTTTCATCCATTTATTTGGCAATCCTTTGCAAGAGTGAAGATTTGATGTCATGAAACGCTGTGTGGCAGGCAGAAGTAGGACCCAAGGTGCAGACACTCGGACTCGAGGGATGAACTCAAAACTCAGCTTTATTCGCTGGCAGGGGAAAGCATACAAAACTAAACTGGGAAATATACACTTACACTTACACTTGACGGAGAGGCACACGAGGAAACACACAGCTTGAGGGACGACGCGACACTGACACAGAGACACACTGGGCTTAAATACACTGAGGCAGTAATCAAGGGATAAGAGACAGGAGGGAGACACAGCTGGGGGAAATTAGGCTAACGAGACAGGGGAGCGGTGAAACTGAACACACTGACAAGAGACAAAGACTTTCACAATAAAACAGGAAACATGAATACTAAACAAGCACGCAGACTTGACACTGAGAGACAGAAAATAACACATGGAACTCAAAATATAATAAACTCAAAATACTGGGTCCAACGGACCCAGAACCGTGACATTTGAGGACATTTGGGTTTGAAAAAGTCTTTGATCCACTTTTGAGAGATCTGGTAACTTTGGAGCAACATGGTGTGTTCATCAGTACGAGTGTATTAAAGCAACTGTGAGCTGCGTCATAGCTGACAACCTAGGAGCCCATGGGCTGGCAGGTTTTGTGGAAAGTTTTTCTGCTGAATACAGAAAATGCAGATTCTGTACAGCTAAAAAAATCTGAAATAAAGTCAGTGACTGCTGGTGATTTTGAGAGTAGAACACCGGAACTTCATGAATTCCATTTGATGTGTGCACAAGAAACAGCAAGTGCTTGTTGTGGAGTAAAACGAGATTGTATTTTGAGTAAGAATCTGAGCCATTTTCATGTCACTGCAGGCTACCCTCCAGATGTAGCACATGATCTGCTAGAGGGCATAATACCAGTGGAGCTTGCGCATTGTTTTTCTTTTTTAATCTCTAAAAAGTATTTCACCTTAGAAAAACTTAACAACTTGATCCAAAATTTTGAGTATAAATGGGCAGATAAAACCAACCGGCCTCATGCAATTCCCCAGACTTTCTCATTAAAAAAAAATATTGGTGGAAATGCACATGAAAATTGGTCTCTACTTCGTTTGTTGCCTCTAATTATTGGTCCACTTGTTCCAGAGGATGAACCTGCATGGCATATTGTTTTGGATCTGAAGGACATTGTGGAGCTTGTTGTAGCCCCTGTCCAGTCTGATGAGTCGATTTCATACCTTGAGTGTAAAATCAGTGAACATCGCCAGAGATACCAAGAACTTTTTCCAAACAACAGTCTTCTCCCTAAACATCATTATTTGGAGCACTACCCTGCTCTGATTCGGCATTTTGGGCCTCTTGTCCACAAATGGACAATGAGATTTGAGGCGAAACATAGTTTTTTTAAACAAATTGCTCGCCATACAAACTGTTTTAAGAACATACCTGTTACACTTGCCAAAAAACATCAGCTCGTGATTGCCTCTGACTTGCACTCTTCTGACCATAAGACACCTTTAATGGTAAATGTTGGCTCATCAGTACCAGTTGATGTTCTGAAAAGTGATATCGCAGTAGCTATAAAGCAAAGATTACCAGATGAAACTGATGTCCATATTACAAAAAGCGTGTCATACAATGGCATGAACTACAGCACAGGAATGATAGTTGTTCATGGGCAATTATTTGGTTTGCCAGAGTTTGCAGAAATTCTGCAGATTTTTATTTTGCATGGCAGAATATACTTTTTTGTAAAAAAGTTCTCTCTCTATCGAGAGCACTTCAGAGCTTTTGAACTTGACATGTCACATGTGAGAGAGGTGTCTCTGATTGAGCATGGGGAACTACTCGATGACTACCCGTTAGCTGCCTATTCAGTGGGAGGCCTGCGTCTGGTTACTCTGAAGAGACACACTAACTTGCAGGGTAAACAGGAGTGATGTTTGTAAGTATTTTCCCCCTATATCACCTGGCACAGTAAATAATACATCATACTTTGCAGACCAATTGCTACTTAATTTATTGAGAGTAGATTTCTTTTAAGCATCTTATGCAAGAATTGTCATTAATTAGAAGAATGCAAGACAAATCTGGAAAATGCACTATTCACTTTTCCTTCTCCAGTAAAAAAAATCCTAGAGGCCATGGTGACATCATCAAATTATCGTTGACATTAGGATTTGTTACACACACTCGCACAATAGTCAATAAGTACATCTTTATTTATTTTTTAAATATTTTATATTTGTCCAGGTCAACATGATGGCCCAGCCCATAAGACTGAGGATCATTCTCGGATATGATGATGCCAGGAAACTAATTTTACCAGCTGGGATATCAGACTCCATTGAGGAATTGTGTCAGGAAGTAAAGACAAATTTTGGAGTGCAACAGGATTTTCGTCTTCAATATCAAGATCCTGATTTCGGAAATGAGTTCGTAAATCTGACTGCGATCTCTGAAATTAATGATAAAGCAACTTTAAAGGTTGTATACTTGGATAGTGTGCAGTTGTAAAGTTTTACAGAAGATGAGGGAGTGACGTGTCAACCAGTGCGAAGTCCAACACATTCCTTTTCAAGCTCTTCAGCAGACACAGACAATACAAGGCCCGTTTCATCGTCAGGTTCATCACCGTCTACAAGACTGTCAGTGTGGCCAAGTGTCTTCACAGTCCCTCGTTTCAGCTATGAGGCTGAACTGCAACTTGAAAAGGCCAATGCTGAGTTCATTGCTGGTGGAACTCATTTGAGCCCCTCACCAAAACTGAAATCCCACCTTTTAGAAAGGCTGGCTGAAGAAATAATAAAATTTAAAGTCTATCCAACTGACAATGACCTGAATGAAGTTGCAGAAGCCCTTGTCAAACAGCATCCTTGTCTGAGGGAGCAGGGATCCTTCAATGGCTGTTATGGTTGGAAAATTAGCCTCAAGTATAAAATGGCCAATGTCCGGACCAAACTGAGAGGCCTAGGCTGTGCTGAGGTGTTGGTAAATTCACTAAAGAACAAGGCCCAAGACAAAAGTCAGGCAGCATTGAATGTGAAAAAGTCTAGAAGAGCAGAAGTCAATTACTGTCCGCAGTATCCAAAAGGAGAAACTACTGACAGCCTGGAAAAAGAGAGAATTGCACTGCTTTCAGAGGTTCAGAAGAGAAACAATGACAATATAGTGACAATGAAAATGCAGAAGACTTTTTCGTATAGAAGGCAAGAAGTTATTCAAGGACAGCCCTTCATTGCAGATTTTAAAAGCAGATGGCCAGCTCTGTTCACCGAGAAAGAGGTGCATGTCCTATATGTCTAGCTTTATGTCGCAAGAGTGTGTTTATGGTTGACCAGTTATTTCTTGCTTCACTAATATTGACATAACATAGTGATAAAACAGCTAATAATTCCTGGTATGTCCTTCCTCTGGTGCATATTGTAAGTGCATTGTTCATGTTTTTCAGATTGACAAGGAATTCCTGCGCATATCGACAGTACCGCTGCTATCTGGATTCTTTTATGAGCTAGACTTGTACACTCCACGCATGATGGAGCTCTTTCGAGGCAAAGGTGGGGTGGCTGGCAGAAAAATGAGACACATCATGGTGGCCATCTCCAAGGTGGGTTAGATCTGTGCTTAAGAACTTTTTATGCCCATAATCTGGCAATTTTATGAGCAAAGATATCTATACATATGGTAGGCAAAAGTCCTAAGAGATTTTCATATTTTATACGAATTATATAAGCATCAGTCTTATATTAATAAGTAATTGATAAAATCGTATGGTTAATTTTTATCAAAATAAAAAAAAACAAAAAACATTAGTGTTTAGTTGCCTCATTTTGTGTCTGATTTGGTTTAGACAGATGTTTGGAGGTGGCTGTAGCTCAGGTGGTAGAGCAGGTCAGCTACTAACCAGAAGGTTGGCGGTTTGGTCCCAAGCTCCTCCAGTCTGCATGCCAAATATCCTTGGGCAAGATACTAACCCCAAGTTGCTCACCGATGCATTCATCAGAGTGTGAATGTGTATGAATGTTAGACAGTAAGCACTAAACCCGGTGGTGCCAGTGTTCGACAGCCTCGCCTCTGTCAGTGCGCCCCAGGGTGGCTGTGGCTACAATGTAGCTTACCACCACCAGTGTGTGAATGGGTGGATGACTGAATGTCTAAAGCGCTTTGGGGTCCTTAGGGACTAAGTAAAGCGCTATATAAATACAGGCCATTTAAACAGTTTAGAAAAAGTGATTGGGTGAATGAATTGTTGTATAAAGGCAGCTTTGAGTGCTCCGAGTAGAAAAACGCTATATAAGAACCAGTCTATTTACCATGGGGCTTTTTGGACTCTTCCAAACCAAGTATTCCTTTTTCAAACTGCTGCCTA